>RDPX01000049.1:2775784-2788486 GCA_003991215.1 Morbakka virulenta | reverse complement strand
GAGAGCTAACAGGTACTACGCCTTGCTCAGGAGTGACCTGGAGGTAGTTGTGGCAAAGGGGAAGCTCATTCGCCGACGGCGAAACTCCACAACCGGATGCAGTATAGTGGCAATACCCAGGACTAATTATTATTATTATTATTATTATTATTATTATTACTATTATTATTATTATTATTTTGTCACAAAACAATATTTTGATAGAATATTTCTTTTGGGTCAGCAAAGATTTTACGAAAGGTTAGAGAAGTGAGGCCATCTTCCTGTTTTCCTTTTTATTGTTATTTATAATATTTACATTTTAATATTAATATTTCTAATATATATTTATAATAAATTTTAATATTTACTCGGTCACCGAAATTGAATACTTGACAAGATTTATTAAAAGAAAACAATATTAAAGTTGTGGGATATGACCTGATTCTAATTCTCTTTGTAGGCCACCAATGAAAGGTCGATTTTATGAGCACACAGCAACAGATATCCAAATATCATATGATTGTACAGTTTCTTTGAAATGCTGTTTTTTAATTGACCCAATTCATCTTCTAATCTTTAAGAGACTAAATCTTTCGTTCATTGACACTTTTACTTTATAGAGTAATCAGAAAATTCAGCTACAGAGGCTGCAGCAAGACGTTGATGCTCTAAAGCAGCGAGTCGATGAAACAAGGGTAAAATTATCAGCGGAACGAAAAGTAAGACTCCATTAGCCTTTGCTCTATTCATAATATTTAAACTGTTTGTTATTAAAGAAGTACCACTTGGGGGCGGGGGCGCAAGACGGGTACAAATCGCTTGCCTTTTTATAGTACTTTCTTACTTATACTTTTAGCGTCAGGTGTTCCCGTCTCGTGGGGTTAGACGTTTGATGGCTCTTCTCCATTTGTCTTGGCTATCAGCAAGCTGTTCATCTATTTCCAGCGACTTGAGGTCCTCCTGCGCTACATTAATCCAGGGTTTCTTTGGCCTTTCGCGTGGTCGCTGTCCTTCTACTTCCCAGTCGCGTATAACTGCTAAGACATCAGGTTCTCTACATCTCTTTATGTGGCCAAACCATCTCTACCTTCTTGCCCGTACTAAGTTTACTATCTGATAGAGTCCGCACCTCTCTGCAACTTCAGAACCTGTGACCCTATGTCGCAGTGACACTCCAGTTATGTAGCGAAGCATGCGTCTATTAGAAGAATTTTTTTAAAGTCATGTGTATGCTTCAAAAACTGGGGTGATATTTTACATTTACACCCCGCAAAACTCTTCGGAAACATATTATATATTGACATCACACTTGATCATGCGCGTAGGCAACAATGTTACAACAACCGCAATTTTAAAACGGAGCCATGTCAGAACTGCACATTAAGGGTGGGTTTCCATTCCCAGGTATGTAAATGACAGGAGGTGTGGAAACAGTAGCTAAGACGTACTAAACAACTTTTTAAGGTATTGTTTTCGTGAACTTGATTTCATCGTATGTTGTCCAGTCGTTCAGCATTTTGTATCTGTAGTAGTTATCTTCTATTAACTGTGAGCAGAAATGTTGGTTTAGTAAGTAACAATAAGAGCTGTTGTAATCTGAGGACCAGGAATTAACACTATTTAACTTGCAGTCTTCATTCGGCTTCATGGAACCAGAAACCAACCTCCTCACCGTCGAACAAATGAACATCCAGAACCCACAGTAACGCCTCTACAGTATTCATCTGTGACTAAGTACGCAGGTTACACCGGGAATAGTTCTCCCAACTACAACTTTTTCAATACCTGCGATTCGGCAGGACCAATTAAAATTTTCGCCGAAAATTTCCCAAGCCAGACAGCTATTACAACTCCCAGTACACAAATATGTCAATCGGAAATCATATTAGTTTTTTAATTATTTTTTGTTTGTTTTTTTTCCGTAGATGAGAGCGATAGCCTTCCAGGAACTTAAAGAAATTCGAAACCAGGCATTAGAGAAAAAAATAAACGCTGCGTTATCCAGTCGTCGCTTTCCAGGATCTCGAACGGTTAATGGAAATGTAACAGCTTAGTTACAGCTTAGAATGTACTTTCCTACTCCAAGACGTAAGGAAAGCTAATAAATATAGGAACTAATTTTTGTATATAGAACTTTTTCTTATTTGTACGGTATGTATATTAGATTTTTCTAGCTATTCGTTGGTATAGCGATAAAATTGGAGTGATGTTCTAGATATCTATTACAAATATCAGAAAACACAGGTGACTGGTCTTCGAATTTTAAACATAGATCCTAAATGTTGGATGAAAGGTAACAATCAACAAGTAACAGCTTATCAATGAATGTTTTGATTTATACGGCAAATTAAAACAGATGTTGATTCTCCATCATTGATCCTGAAGAATTACAACTTTTTACCGAAAATGGTTATCAAAACATAGACAGGAAATCCGCAAGTGGCATAACAGTAGTAGATCATATGCAAGGTTTTCGATGTGATCCGCGCGAGTTTGTAGGCACTTGTCGCAGTGGCCGTGGTGGATGAGCCAATTGCGCTCGTGAAACTTTAAATTTCATTGATGGAAGGCGAAGGTTTATCGTAAAAGTATTTTCACCAGTAAATGATATTTTTTCCGTCAAAAGAAATCATTGGTTGCTAATTTATACTGGAGTTAGTAATAAATCTGATTTTATATGATGATGTTGTACTGATAAAGGTTTTCTTTAATTTACCAACGAGTTTATCAACAACTAATTACGATTAAAACCATAACCTTTCTTGATAGCACAACAGTGTACACAGCTGAACTGACATGCGTTAATGGACCAAACGTGTTTTATACATATATATTGTCTGTTAGTGTTAAGTCTGTTAGTGTGGTACCACCTACCTCCCTCAATACTGCCAAATGTAATTAACAAAAATTAGTATTTGATTAGAATAAAAAAAGTAATTAAATAGATAACATTTTATTTGGCATGCCAGCATGACCCTGTTTATTGTAATTACCTTACTTGATTTACTTGATTTCATAAGAGTCATTAATCCTATACCATTTTTATGCTAAAATTTTTCATTTGAATTATGATTTTCGTTCAAGTTTTGCCGTTTTCCCCCTAAAATATATACACTCGTCATATTTCACTAATTACCCATTAGAATTATAGATTCATTATTTGATATTACATCTCAGCAAGTCTTGGACGTTGTTGGTGATTATAATGATGCTCGCTTTCGCGGAAGTAATACTACATGTTTCCTCCTTCTCTTCTCTCTGTTGCTGTTATCCCATTGATTAGGGGTCAGCAGCTCGAATCCTTCGACTCCATCGGCTCCGGTCCACCGCATCAAGTGGCTGAACGCCTTTCACCTCCATGTCCCTCTTAATCACATCTCACCACCTCAGCTTCTGTCTCCCTCTTGTCCGTCTGCCATTCACTGGTTCTTGGTATGCTTTCTTCGTCCACTCATCATCGCTCCGTCTCAGTATGAAATCTAGCCACCTCATTCTTGCCTCCCTCAGTTTTTCAACAATGTCCACTATACCAGCGTTTCTATGAATTTCTTCGTTTGTTAGCCTCTCAGAAAACGGTATTCGTAGTATCCACCTGATCATTCGCATCTTGGTTCTCATGAAAAGGTTTTCCTCTTGCTTTCTAAAGGCAAGGATTTCTGCGCCATACAGTAGGCATAATTTTCAACCGACAAAGTTTTGTTTTTCTCAGTTTATTCTGTCTTGAGTCAATGTTTTTTGACTCAGTTTTGAACAATGCTTGGCCCATCATCAAGTCATTTTAAGTTTTAATTCTAAAGCCAACAAGGTGGTATATTGAATACTTACAGGGCGTCAGGACCAATCTGTAATTTTTCTATCACCGACCATATATTTCTAAAGTACAAATTAGCAAGAGCTTTTCGCAGTTATTTCATCATTAGTGAAATTGAAAGGATTTTCAGAGAAAGAGATAGAGAGACAGACAGACAGAGACACAGAGAGAAGGACAGAGACAGACAGACAGACAGACAGAGACACAGAGAGAGAGAGACAGACAGACAGACAGACAGACAGAGAATTTTTCTGCTTGTGTAATTGGAGTCCCACTCATCTTTGTGGTCGCATTCTCAAGTAAAAATAATTAAGTTCTCATGTGACATTTTTTCTAAACAGTAGTGTTTTTAAAACTGTGATGGCCTTGTTCTTAAATCAATAGCTTTTCATTATCATACGAGTGACTCCTAATTCGACTCTTGTCCATGGCCCTTGGAAGTATTGTGCCTAATTGGTTTATCCGTGGCTTACTACTTAGTTTGTACATGTTTTCAAATATAGAATTTAAAGTGGAAAGAAAGCAAAACATGAAAGAATTTTTAAAAAGTACAAAGTAAAAATTCTAATGAAAATCCTTTGTTAGGCCTTGGTTAGGGCGGAAGAAAAAAAAATCCCAAAAAAGACATTTTAGAGACGGTCTTTTGAGGAGAAAAATATAAAAGGACAAAGAAAATACTTAAAGGATTTTTTTTGTTACAAAGTGTTAATGACAGAATTGCCCTCGTTAATATGTAAGTGGGTTTGTCTGTTAGGTGCTTTTGCATACTCCGGGAATTTTCAGTGCGATTGGTATTCTAACAACACTACTCCGCACTTTTCTGTTAGTTTTCATTTCTGTTTTTGGAAGCCGGGTGTTTTCATCCAGCGGAAGTGGCGTTCTAACTTTATTTTTTCTACTAGCAGTGCTGGAATACTTCTGTAAATCTGTTATTTATTGTTATTTCCTACTTCAGTTATTTTTTAAGTCTTGAGGTAATAAAAGATGACAATTTAGATTTTGAAAATTGTTATTTAACCATTATCGTCGTCATTTCTAACAATCAATTCCTTCGACAATTTTATTAAAGAGGGCTTTTTGAAAGTCGATTTCATATATTATAATTTAAAAATAGGTACATGCGCATGTCCGTTGAGTCTGTGGCGCCACCTGAAAAGCCGACACGCCTACACGCCTACACGCCTACTATTGGTTAAATTGGAATCTGATTTTCTGATGGTCATCTTAGGCGTATTTTGATGTATTGATACTGTATATCAACAACGTTCGAAAGAGATAGATCTACCATGTTATCTCTTTATGCTTCGTTCTAATTATATACAATTGTAAAATTGGAAATTGAACCTTGGTTAATGCATGTAATATATTTTATTTATACCGTTTTGTTGTTATGTGTAATGGGTGTATTTCAATATCTCTTAAAAAGCGAGTTATCAGACTCTTACTAATTTAAACTCCAACAGGTAATATTTGCTTGTGACATTCCCGTTGCTGCTCTGTATCTTTTTTATGGCACTTGGCGAATTGCGCATTATATAGCGTATGCGGATATATGGTACGTTATGGGTTGGTTTCAAATGCATATGCAGTTAATATGTAGTATTTTGTTTATCATTAGGTTATGCATTTGGGTTCTGTGGTGAATAGTATATGATTATGTGATGTTTTTGGGTGTACGAGACACTGTTTGCGATATTCCAGTGTACCCAGGTGCGTGGTACACAACATGCAGTTTCGTAATTTATTTGGCCCATGTGACATGTAGTATGTGTTTTGTGGTTTGTAGTATGTGGTTTATAGTATGTGGTTTGGGGTATATGGTTTGTGGTACATGGTTTGTGGTATGTGGTTTGTAGTATGTGGTTTATAGTATATGGTTTGGGGTATATGGTTTGTGGTATATGGTTTGTGGTATGTGGTTTGTAGTGTGTGGTTTGTAGTGTGTGATTTGTAGTATTTGGTTTGTGGTATATGTTTTGTGGTTTGTAGTATGTGGTTTATTGCATGTGGGTTTTGGTTTGTAGGATGTGTTTTGTGGTTTGTAAAGATGTGGTTTGTGGTAGAGGGTTTGTGGTTTGTAGCATGTAGTATGTGTTTTTTAGTTGGTAGTATGTCGTTTATAGTATGTGGTTTTTGGTTTGTAGTATATGGTTTGTGGTTTATAGTATGTAGTTTGTGGTATGTAATATGTGTTTTGTGGTTCGTAGTATTTGGTTTGTGGTTTGTATTATATGGTTTGCAGAATGTGTTTTGCACCGTTAAAGGTATAGTTATAGTTATTGCAGGGTCGTTAGTGGTAATGCAGTGTATCCAGGTATTTGATGTGTAGCATAGGATTTGCTAGCTTACCCAGAGGTTGTGGTATGCGGTATGTAATTTGTAGGGAAAGCTGAATAAGAATGTAGTGTTTAGTTTATCAAAAGGCGGTGCATCTGGGATATGTGGTGCATCATATGTAATTTTGTAAGGCATATTTTGTAGGGAGGTAGATTTTCAGGCATGTGGTGCTTGGCGTGTGGTTTTGCAGTTTTTGTTGGCCTGTATTTTTATGCGAGGTTTGGTGAACATTTGGTGAATGAGTAGTTTATTGTTATGGGGGGTGGTATTTAGTTCTGAAGTGATATGGGTTGTATGTGGCATAGTCTGTGGTATTGTAGTGTATCCAGGTATGTGGTGCATTGCATGTGTTTTTTGTAATATATGTGTAATCACAAGAGGCCATAAACATGAATTTTAAGGCCAAATGCCTTCTTTTTTGTATTGTAATGTTATTTGGTATTTTTTCTTTAGCACAATTTGATCCACCTAGAAATGTGAGATCGCTCAGAGCACCCCTTCTTTTCCCCCAAAAAGTAATCAACTTAACACCCCAAATTAACTTGGTTAAATCACAGTTTGAAGTGTAAGTTTGTACCAGGTAATAAACTATGATGTACTATAACACATTTGTTGATATTATTAATGAGTATAATAACAGTAATAATAAAATCATCCAGTCAATCGTTACATATCTAGTAATAAATTGTTAACTACCCACATTCAATCTCCAACAACACACCAGTTAACGTGAATGAAGGCGCGTACTGCAGCTATAGGGATCACATGCTGTAGATTATTATTAAATGGTAACAAAACTGCAAGCTTGCAAGTGTTACCCTAATTAATGAAAGTAAATTATAGTTATTATTGTTTTGAAAGCCCAGATAAAAGCGCTGAAGACATTGTCAATGCCAGTTCAATGCCATTGATCTAAGATGTTGTTTACTCACGCAAGGAGAGAGGACTTGAATCGCAGGAATTACACGAAAAAGCAAACTCGTTTTTCACTACACATCAATCTTCCATTCGATAATCAAATCTAATCTCAACTTTATATCATCCTCCTTTTTACTTACAAATTAGCTGGTCTATATGCCCACAATAATGTAATCAGACATGGTATTTCCAGCTTAACAATGTGCAGTTAGTTTGGGACACTAGTATGCCATCGCTGGTTGTCTAGGCAACAAGGCACATCATAAGTGGGGCTTATTTGCCAAGGGCTTCATAAAGGTTTCAGGCGGTAACAAGCAATACTGTCTTTTGAAGATGTCCTAATCTCAGTTGGACCTGTAGTTGTTTAATGCACACTTTTAACCTTTTACTTCCTGTGCCTGGTACTCGAAAAACTATAGATATGGTCTAACTTGGTGTTCATAATTGCTTAACTTGCTATGCTAAGAACTCACAGGTTGTGATCTTAGCTATCCCCATCCGCCAGCTTTACTTTGTGTAGAACTTCCAATATGTGTAATACATTACTCTTTAGTCGATTTCTCAATCACAAAATATCTGGTTCTTCATGCTCAATAAGTTGCCGCATTGAATCATGAATTCCATAAACACTTTTATCTGGCTATTTTTCCCCACAACTTCTTAGTGTTGTTTGTACCATTTATCATTTCTGTCCAAGACATACTTGCTACAGAGGCCTCAGTACACCATTTAAGCTACATTTTCTTGGCAAGCCCTTATGAACTCGTAAAGTGTACTGGCTTGTGATACGTCATTCTGTTTCTTCTTCAACAGTTGACTTTTGTTATTGTTAACTGAATTGTCTGTTCTTTGTTTGGTTTATTTGTTTATTCCATATATTGGTTACTCCTGAGCACCAGAATAAATCTTCTGTTTTTGGTTTTTAAGTCACTGTTTGGCAAACATTGGCATNTTTTGAAGATGTCCTAATCTCAGTTGGACCTGTAGTTGTTTAATGCACACTTTTAACCTTTTACTTCCTGTGCCTGGTACTCGAAAAACTATAGATATGGTCTAACTTGGTGTTCATAATTGCTTAACTTGCTATGCTAAGAACTCACAGGTTGTGATCTTAGCTATCCCCATCCGCCAGCTTTACTTTGTGTAGAACTTCCAATATGTGTAATACATTACTCTTTAGTCGATTTCTCAATCACAAAATATCTGGTTCTTCATGCTCAATAAGTTGCCGCATTGAATCATGAATTCCATAAACACTTTTATCTGGCTATTTTTCCCCACAACTTCTTAGTGTTGTTTGTACCATTTATCATTTCTGTCCAAGACATACTTGCTACAGAGGCCTCAGTACACCATTTAAGCTACATTTTCTTGGCAAGCCCTTATGAACTCGTAAAGTGTACTGGCTTGTGATACGTCATTCTGTTTCTTCTTCAACAGTTGACTTTTGTTATTGTTAACTGAATTGTCTGTTCTTTGTTTGGTTTATTTGTTTATTCCATATATTGGTTACTCCTGAGCACCAGAATAAATCTTCTGTTTTTGGTTTTTAAGTCACTGTTTGGCAAACATTGGCATCATTCGTTATTCGTCTGCTCCTTCTGTGATACCCGAATGGAATTTTTTAAGCATTTTCTCTCATTGCCAGTAACCAAAATGGCTTGAAAATGCATTATTTATATGCAATTCTCGACTTCGATTATTCACGATTTTCTCATCTCTTCAGTTAGTAGTTGTTTCATATTTAATCTACCATTGGTGCTACTTCTGCACCCAGCTACTTCATGTCCACCGCACTATCTAGAAACAGAAAATCTATCAACGTCGCTTTTGGGATAAAAAGCCCCTTACATTGTCCAGAGTTTTGTCGTTTTCGAGCCCTATATTATCTGATTTGTCAACTGTCCATTTTATTACTTTCGTACCTCATACCAAGATAGCTCACAAATGCCTTCACTCTTGTTTCGCCAGTTAAGTTATGGTTGCAGTTCAACTAACTTGCTCAAGTACTCCTTTTTCAATCTAAATATCATTTCATTTGCCACTAACCTATCTAGCTTTACTGTTTCTAAGTATTTGAAACCATTATTGGTTCCCAATAGGAAAGCACTAATTATTCGGTGGGGTTTTTATCTCTTTATGACCTGATGTACACACTTCCTCAGTTTTAAATGCTATTCTAATATGCCTGGGGATAATAAAAGCTTTTCGATGATTCTATCAATGGCTAGAGTAATTTCCCTTTTCTTTGGTCCTCTAAACTGGTCTCGTCTATGAGAAGCTGATCGTTTGTTCCGTTCACTTTCTTTTGTACCTTCTTGTTTCTCTGTAAGTGGTTCATTACCTATTCTCAAGGTTTGTATGCATCTTCGGGTTTCCTATACCTGTAGGTAGCTTCCGCATCAGTAGTAAACATGAAAATAGTTGATAATTCTAAACAGAGTTTTCGTTTGCTATGTCTTTAGGAGACAGAACCGTTCCACCAACTGTTAACCACCAGGATACATCCTCGCTTCCATTTAGCAAACCCTTAAAGTGCACCACTATGCCTGTGTGGCTTTTACAGAAATGGTTCCTCCAAGACCCTTGCACTCCATTAAGCCCTGGAACCCTTCAATTTTTCATCATTTTACCGCCTGATTTTATGTTATCAATAGTGATTTTGATATCACGGTGTTTTTGGAGTTCTGCAATTCACTTCTACTAGGCATCTTTGTTCGATACAGTTAAGTGATGGGGACAGTTGATTTTTTTTCAAAAATGAATACAGGCCAGTATGTACAGGCTTGCCCTTAATGTTACCGTGGCTATTGCCCGTTTAAACGTAACGGCGAATATTGAACGGGCGGTCATCTTTGGTTTTCAAGCGGGCTTTAGCCTTGCAATTCCCCTGATATAATTTTAACGGGCTTCAGCCTTGCAATCCCCATGGTGTATTTAACTGCCCTTAGCAAAGCAAACGGTAAATGCAAGCTTGCTTCAACGGGACATAAGTATGCTTTTGCTCTTGTCTCTTACCGCCGTACATATGTATAATTTGCTTTGCAGGGTTGTGCTTTACCGTACAATTCCTGAGAAAACACAGATTCANACGGGCATCATCCTTCCGATCCCCATGCTGTATTCAAACGGGCTTCAGCCTTGCAATCCCCGTGGTGTATTTAACTGCCCTTAGCAAAGCAAACGGTAAATGCAAGCTTGCTTCAACGGGACATAAGTATGCTTTTGCTCTTGTCTCTTACCGCCGTACATATGTATAATTTGCTTTGCAGGGTTGTGCTTTACCGTACAATTCCTGAGAAAACACAGATTCAACTATTAGCCTATATATTTAGTTTCTAACACTACCGATACAGTTGAGTGATGTGGACTTGTAATTTTTTTCAAAAATGAATACAGGCCAGTATGCACAGGCCTGCCCTCAATGTTTCCGTGGCTGTTACTTGACTAAAATTAAAGGGCAATATTGAAGGGACGATCATGTTTGCTTTTCAAACTTTCCCTAGAATTTCAATACCCCTGACCGTAATTTCTACGGGCATTAGTTTTCTATCCCCGTGCTCTATTCCAAGGGGCTTTGGTTTTAGCCTCAGGCTTATTCCCCGTGGTATATTTAACTGCCCGTAGGAATAATCCCTACGCTGATTTCAGGCTTGCTTCAAGGGCACACAAGTGTGTTATTGCCCTTGATTCTTACAGCCATATAGGTGTGATATTTGCTTTGCAGGGTCCAGTTGTGCTTTACCGTACAATTCCTGAGAGAACACAAATTCAACTATTAGCCTATATATATAGTTTCTAACACTACCGATACAGTTGAGTGATGTGGACTTGTAATTTTTTTCAAAAATGAATGCAGTATGCATAGGCCTGCCTTCAATGTTCCCGTGGCTATTGCTCGTTTAAAAGTAACAATAAAAGTACTGCCAGTATGGGAAGAAGTCATTCAAATTAAGTAAAACTCATCATAGCTCGGGTAAGGCGAATTTAATATTAATATGTATTTTGGTATTATAAATCTTTTAAGTATAAGATAAAGAAGAAATTACTATTCACAGTTAATGGATCAGATTATTTGCTCCTGTTAATACCACAACATAAATAATTTACACATTTAAACCTTAAAGCAAAATTCAAAGCAACTATTTCTCAATCAAAGGCTGCCACTGTATATATATATATATATATATATATATATATATATATATATATATATATAATAGTCAATATGGTCAAACTGTCTTTCATGGATAGTGTCAGGGAATGTTAAAAAGTTTACTTATCTTGGTAGTTTGATAACATTAGATGAAAGATGTGTGAACGAAATAAAGAAAAGAATCACTTTAGCGAAGGATGCATGTAGTAAAATAAGTTTAGTTTTCAAGACAAGGCAGCTGCAAGTAAAAACTAAGTTTGGAGTTCTAGAATGTTATGTGTGGTCTGTTTTGCTTTATGGGTGTGATGCTTGGACCACCAATGAAAGTATAAAGAAACAAATAGAAGCAGTGGAAATGTGGTTCCTGAGAAGAATTCTAAGAATATCTTGGACTGACAAAGTGACCAATGAAGTGGCATTAGAGAGAGCAGGAATGAAAAGATAGTTGATGAAGCTAATTAGAAAAAGACAACTGCAGTTTCTGGGTCATGTAATGAGATGTGAAGGAATGGAAAACTTGGTGTTAACAGGGAAGATTGAAGGAAAGAAAAGTAGAGGAAGACAGAGACTGAAATTCATTGCCAGCTTGAACAAGGATCTTCAATTCAAGAGGAGTGACTTTGAAATTTTAGCACTGACAAAAGAGAGAAAGAGATAGAAGACCATCTCTTTCTCTCTAAGGAACTCAGAAGAAGAAGAAGAAGAAGAAGAAGTCAGGGAATCATTGGGTGCAAAGCATTCTGCTCTCGAAAATAATTCTGTATCAGAATAATGGTAGGTAACAGATCCATCATCCAGACGACTTGGAATTTTCTTCGACAAGACAGGCGCATGGACACCAAGTTTTAGTGCATCAGAGTTTACACTTTGAAAAAATGTATGTTTTGCCCGCTACAATGGATATCAGTTGCTCTACTGATACAATGATATTTTTTTCTTCTGAAGAGGCTGTCTGACAATATCAGAATGGTGGAGGACCAGCACAGCCACTTTCAAGCCATATAGAAACTTGAAGGACTTCATCGATTTCCTGATGCCACCAGCTCTTACCTTTATACTCGGGTCAGAGGTTTGTCTCGGGAATTTGCAAAAACCTTACATCTGCAACAAATATATAACTCTGTAAGATTTAATACAGAGGTTTGGCTTTAAATGTCCATCTTGTCGGGCAGAACCGATGCAACTTTGAAAAACGTTCAGGTTCTTCATCATTGTTATTAACAGGCAAGTGTAAATTGTGTATCCTGAGCTCTTCTTGTTTTTCCTACAGAGCAACTTCTGTCTTTAGTACTTGTTTAAATTCAAAGGTTTATATGCATCATCCAACGTATCTTGTATCAATGGAACAGACTTCATGGTATAACCAAATGCTAAATTTAAGGTATGGCAGAAACAATGGGTAAGAAAACAACGAGGCATATCCTTCTTTATGATTTGGGCAACTCCGTTCCTTTTGCATGTTATTGTCAAGTAGCCATCAAATCATTGAGCCTTTCCA
>RDPX01000049.1:2756045-2775601 GCA_003991215.1 Morbakka virulenta | reverse complement strand
AATGAGATGTGAAGGAATGGAAAACTTGGTGTTAACAGGGAAGATTGAAGGAAAGAAAAGTAGAGGAAGACAGAGACTGAAATTCATTGCCAGCTTGAACAAGGATCTTCAATTCAAGAGGAGTGACTTTGAAATTTTAGCACTGACAAAAGAGAGAAAGAGATAGAAGACCATCTCTTTCTCTCTAAGGAACTCAGAAGAAGAAGAAGAAGAAGAAGAAGTCAGGGAATCATTGGGTGCAAAGCATTCTGCTCTCGAAAATAATTCTGTATCAGAATAATGGTAGGTAACAGATCCATCATCCAGACGACTTGGAATTTTCTTCGACAAGACAGGCGCATAGACACCAAGTTTTAGTGTATCAGAGTTTACACTTTGAAAAAATGCCATAGCGTTTTCATCAGTTCACAAACACTTGTATGTTTTGCCCGCTACAATGGATATCAGTTGCTCTACTGATACAATGATTTTTTTCTTCTGAAGAGGCTGTCTGACACTATCAGAATGGTGGAGGACCAGCACAGCCACTTTCAAGCCATATAGAAACTTGAAGGACTTCATCGATTTCCTGATGCCACCAGCTCTTACCTTTATACTCGGGTCAGAGGTTTGTCTCGGGAATTTGCAAAAACCTTACATCTGCAACAAATATATAACTCTGTAAGATTTAATACAGAGGTTTGGCTTTAAATGTCCATCTTGTCGGGCAGAACCGATGCAACTTTGAAAAACGTTCAGGTTCTTCATCATTGTTATTAACAGGCAAGTGTAAATTGTGTATCCTGAGCTCTTCTTGCTTTTCCTACAGAGCAACGTCTGTCTTTAGTATTTGTTTAAATTCAAAGGTTTATATGCATCATCCAACGTATCTTGTATCAATGGAACAGACTTCATGGTATAACCAAATGCTAAATTTAAGGTATGGCAGAAACAATGGGTAAGAAAACAACGAGGCATATCCTTCTTTATGATTTGGGCAACTCCGTTCCTTTTGCATGTTATTGTCAAGTAGCCATCAAATCATTGAGCCTTTCCATCTGACACTGATATACCTAAGCGGAGCAAAAGATCTTTTATTACTGATGTTGTTGTACTGGTTTATTCGTTCTTCACAGGCATCAACCTAATGACTTCCTAGCGTATCACAAACTCCGTTATCACCCATAGGATACAGATTACAACATACAACATATTGCTAACACCAGTTGCTTCATCGGCCAAGCTGCTGTAACAGTGACTTTCTGAAATGTCCTGAGAAAATTGTGAAGGAAATTTAGAGATAAAAGATTTAGAATCACGTTCTTGTGGAGTTCTGTGGCAGGCATATCTTTTACTGAGTCATGTCAGCAATCCCCTTTGGCCCTTAGTTTTACGAGCTGTAAGAAATTGCCCAAATCTTATAAACGGGGGCGAAATGCTATAAAGTGCCTCTTAAAATATTAAGTGCATTCAATTTATTATCTTCACCAAACACCGAGAGTTCTCGTGTTTCTATAATACCACAGTTTGATTTAACTATTCGTCAATACTGGTCTGTTTGAGTAATACTTCTATGGCATTGATGTGGACCCTAGAGAAATCATGGGCCTTGAACTTATCAATTGGCTTTTTCCAGTTCTAGTAGCCAAATTAGATAAATCACTCCTCTCGCTTCTTAAAGTTAGACGTCTCTGATACCCTCCCCACCAATGCAACAGCGTTGTCATGGTGGAGTGATTCCTTTTGATACTTTCTACACGAGAGTTTCAAGGGGCAAAGACCTAGGTGGGGTTGGTTTATGCTACATTTTTGGCAAAGAAACATTGACTTTACGATAAAAAACCTTCATTCTTTATGAAGTCAAGAAATTTTTTTGGGATTAGAATTTTTCTCACTTGTCCAAAACTTTGGAGGACCTTCAGGTCCAGCCCTCCATAAATTTTACCCCTGCTTAAAGATTGTGGAATATTATTTTTAGTTGACAGACTAGTTTTAATAGTCATTCAAGTTAACTTTTATTTGCAAAAACAGAGAAAAAATCCTTCAGTTTAATATAGTCGACCGAAAATGATATTTCTTGTTGGCAATACTATATTTTATCATTCTTTGGATTTTGGAGATATTGCTCTGTAAAATCGGGTGTACCGTTGGTTTCAAATATTACATGCCCCAACAAATATCTAAGAATAATTCCCCAGTTGCACCTCGCAGAGCACTAGCATCTTGAACTGGATAACGAAGCAGCAAAATGTCTACCCTCATTTCTGAATTCAAATCTTATACAATGTAGTATACAGTTGAATGTTATCAGCGCTCGCTAATTTGTGGCTTTCTACTGTGAATTTTCTGGAGTCAAAGTATTCATTTGCAGAAAGCCAAATGTATTTGGCTTCAAAATGTGAGTAAAATGCTCAATTTTTTAAACGATCGTTTAAAATAGAGATTTACATGGGATGAATACTAAAACAATTCAACTGATCTTTTCGATCTAGGATAATTCATTGGATGATAAAATGTGTTTCAAAAAATGGTAAATATCTTCCCAACATGATCGTCTGTTTTTGGAAAATTTTCTACCAGCTATGACATATTGTCTGCAACCGAATAATTCAATGCGTAGTTTCACCGTCTGTGGGAGTATTAAAGGCAATGGTCTACCACTCTTCTCGAGGGTCTGCTAGTCTGATTGCTTCTGATTACTACATAACAGACCATTCCTTGGTGTTGTCATATTACATAGATTTAAGTCCTCTTCTGACCCTCTTTCCATTTATTTTATCTTTCCATAGCGTTCAATGAAATGAATTTTGTTTGTTTGTGTCAAAAATAGCTCAGGTTTCTTGATTTTATCATGTTGTTCAGTTTCACTTTTATACTAATTCGTAACAACATTTTTTTATTTTAGAGCTTTTTCTTTCAGAGAGACCTCAGCACTTTTATGACTCGTAATTTAAAGAATGATAATTACTTACAGATAACAGGATCAAAAGAAGAGGATATATTCGCAGAAGATATACCATCATTCTGCTAAGCGTATGATGGCGCCCGATGCGGCTTCTTGATCAGTCTCTCACTGTTTATTAAGACAGTTACGAAAGATCAACAAGCGATACCACTCGCCACATCCTTTAGTAACACAAAGTTTAGCATTGGCAAACATCGAGAACTAAGACAATGGAACAATAAAAGTGTTAAATAAATTTTGCCAATAATGTCGCTTATAACACTGGGAAGATTAAAGGGAAACCATACTTTTCACAAAAGAGCAGTATGCTTAACAAGTAAGTAAGAATACCGTTTTTAATGAAATACAGTCTGCTGTTGCTGTACAGTATATGTGATTCATCATCAGAGCCATAGATCCTTTTCTCTCTTTTAATATGCCTGATCAGTGTTTCTTGCCTTTTATCACTAAAATTATCTATTTGCTTAAAAATTCATACATTTAATTGTTTATACTTTAATAGGACTCGCGTTAGAAAGAGTTTAGATACATTTGTGTACATGAACTGCATTCTTTCTTTTAACTATTCAACAAATGAACAAATTATTAAGATGAGATTGCTTTAGTTGTGTTTATTGGGAAGGTATTTTATTGTCGGAGGTCATGAATGAATAATATGTACATGTAAAAATAATTCACACAGAGAAGTACAACTTCGATCATAGTGCTTACATAGTTAGTGGTGCAATCAATTGTAAGGCCATCTACAACTGAGCATTGCTACAAGGACAGGAAATATAGCCAAACTATGAAGTACAAATGATCTTTAAAACTGCACTTTCCCTCTTGACCTCCCACCTTTAACCTTGGTTCATGTTTTCCTGCCGGAACCTGATTTATCTTAAAACAATACTGGTTAATGCATGAAGTTTTTGTATATTTCCTTGTGACTGACGTCATTCGTACTTGATAAGCTGCAGCTTTAGGGATGAGGACCCCCAGTGTTGACAGAGAAAAAAAGTTGCAACGAGGTATCAAAATAAACAAAGATGCCTAGCTAAGTCACTTTGTCTGAGCAGATAGATGGAAGTGATTTTACTATATCGCCGACACACCTATGATCTTTGGTGAGTAGATTTTTAATTTTTTCATAGCAAATATGTTAGGCGTTTTGGGACTTATTTTATCAAACAGATAATCAACTGTGCAAATCTTGAATAGTATGAAGGCGTTTTGTGGGGTTTTTTTTATTGTGCTTTTAATATCATCTTTTATCAATGACTGTAGCATTATCGTGATATTTTCATGTATTAAAAAAACGTACAGGTCTACATGAAAGAAAACAGAGTCTTGAAATCTCTTTGAGAAATAACAGGGTATCTATTAAAATTTTCCTAGTGAAGAGGTAAAGATAATTTCCTTGCTTTTTTTTAGTTATTTCTTTAGTTTTCTTTTTTTTGAACAATTAGTGTTTCCAATTAAAAGTTTTAACTTTCAGTGCAAATCTTAGTCAAACATTTATTATTTAAGATAGAAGAAATAATTTTGTTGATGAAATTCCAATGCCTGTAGATGTAAGAGCTTTATCATGTCTTGAGTTGTAAGCTTTTTCTGAGCTACGTTTCGAGAGATACTTCTCCCATCGTCAGACTACTGGAAACGTAGTTGAGAAAAAGCTTGCGACTCAAGACATCTATGCCTTTCTCTGAGTCCATAAAGTCCAGAATTTAATGCCTGTTTTTGGCTTGATCAGAAATGCTCACCTTTAATTCTATCAAGCCTTGTTTAATCTTTTCACAAAATTCCATATGTGTAATAAATATTATTTTTTTGTTTTACCTGACATGCATGGGAACCGTGTATCAGCAATATTAAATGTTTTATTGTGGTAAAAGTTAGAAAAACCTTTCCTAAATACTTTACTGCCGTCTTGATTTTCAAAGCAATACAAGACTGCATACTAATTAATATGAACTTACAAAGGGAGCACAGATTTTGAGAGCTGCTACCAAGTGCTGTTACGCCGGTTCGCATTTATCAATTTAACATTCTTTAGCTGAAATCTTAACAGCCTTAGGTTTGGTTAAGCACACACATACACACATACACAAACACACACACAAACACACACATACAAACAAACAAGCACACACATAAATACGCACACGCGCGCACACACACGCACACACATGCAAGGACACACATACAAGCACACACACACACAGAGGCCTTATTACACTTGTACTGCTATCACAGCAAAGAAGAGAAATTAAAAACATACATCGTATCAAAATGAACAGAGACCAGTATCGATGGTTATTTTCTCAAAAAGATTCCTTTTACAGATTTTTCTTCTGCTCTGTATATTCTTCAAACGCACTCTATCCATCTAATTGCATATTAACAGCTATCTTTTCTTTGTTATTTGATTTACCCTTTGATTCTTAATTCAGGTTGTATTTACCACTGGACTTCCATCTAATCTTTAGAATATGTTAGTGTTGGTTTTGAGTGCCAGACGGAGACAGTTTGCAGTTTGGCGCAAAATGCCTATGCTGCCTGGTAGAAGCAAGGTCTTTTAATTAAAGGCGTCTCTGACAGTTACTGTTTCAAGTTTTGAGGATTCATATCCTTGCTTTTTAATTACAGAATTATCAATCAGTATAGATTTGTCTGTTTTTAATAGGACGGAAACCGTATGATCAGGAAAAAATGGACTGATAAAATCAGCTTTTGGGTTCTAAAACCCCAATAAGTAATTATTTTTCATTTTTTTATTGTTGACACAAAAAGATATGCTCACTAAAACACTTCGACTTTCCATTCTGTGGAGTTTTTTTCTCAGGAAGTTTATTTTGATGGTACAGAATGCTCATGTGTGGAATGCTTAAATCTGTGTAGCAGTTCTACACAGATTTAAGCTCCTCTTCAGAAGCTTATCACGACCCTCATGTTTTCCACCAATTTGCTACATAGGATAATATCAGCCAGTTTGGAAATCGACCTCAATATTTACCCCTGAAAAATATTCTCTTGATGGGACCTCCCACTGCAATCTCTTGTTTCCGCCTTTTGTCCTAAATTAGTATCAGCCAGTCTGGGAGTTTAAATTTCAACCAACTGATCATTTTGATGCGCCATCAAGTCTAAGTACTTGGTTATTTGCAGGAAAGCGAAGCAAAGCCGTGAAGTGGCTCTTTCCTACCGTCATCATGTCGTTCATTTAATTAATTAAGTAGATTTAATGTGGGTCACTTAAATTTACAAAATTCGACATGAACATTTTCAAATGGGATGAACAATATTCAGACAAATTTTACTTCTGTATCACTTTGTACAAATTTGACTGAACATAAACAGGGCCGTGGCTTAATGGTCAGTGCAGTTGCACAGTAACCAAGAGGTTGTGGGTTCGATTCCCCGAGCTGGCGATGAGAATCGGAACTTCAGAAGAGAAAAAGTCATTGGCTTGGCGTCAGGAAGGGCATCCGGCCAAGATTCCTCCACAGCCAGGGCTGAGCCCCAATTGCTGGGGGAAAATGACGTTAAAAACAAACAAAAAACAAAACAGGGCCCCGTGTTTTTACCTCGGAAAATCTGGCTATTGCTTTACCAGTGAAATTTACTAAATCTTGTGTAATTTTGAATCAAATTTCACCACCACTTCTTAACAGCTTTTAATTTTTATCTGACAATTTTCCGTTTAAAATTCTTTGCATTTAAGAAAAGCACAACAGAGAGTTAAAAGTAATAAAAATTTTGCGACGTAATACCCCATTTTCGAAAAACATATNGCCAAGATTCCTGCACAGCCAGGGCACCGTCTGAGCCCCAATTGCTGGGGGAAAATGACGTTAAAAACAAACCAAAAAACAAAACAGGGCCGCGGGTTTTTTCCTCAGAAAATCTGGCTATTGCTTGTGTAATTTTGAATCAAATTTCACCACGACTTCTTGACAGCTTTTAATTTTTATCTGACAATTTTCCGTTTAAATTTTTTTGCATTTAAGAAAAGCACAACAGAGTTAAAAGTAATAAAAATTTTACGACGTAATACCCCATTTTCGAAAAACGTATTTTGACTCTATCGAGCGAACAACTATCTTCATAAGGGTTAAGATAAAAATGAAAAGGTTAATTAAAGAACTAAAAGATTATGGTTGTGCGGTATCAGAATATCAATGTTCAAATTTTTCAATTAAAAAAAGTGAAGCAGAAATAAAACTTAAGCTCTGGTCGGTACATTCCCTCTCTCTAGGTGCCATATCCTCTAGGGACGTTGGCGATTATAGCTCTCCACTGCATTCTCCTTCTTGAAAGATGTATAAGTGAGACGGTATTCATGTTTGCATTTAGTCCTTCATTAATCCAGTTGCAAATGCTATCCAAATATGTAATCCTTTGTCTTCCTCTCGATCGTTTACCATCTACCTTGCCTAATAGAGTTGTAGTCGCCAATCCACCTTTACGAACGAGGTGGCCTAGAAAACGTGCTTGACCACCCCTGATGCGACTGAGTAGATTTCTTTTCGACTGTGCCAGTGTCAAGACCTCTTCATTGCTCTTTCTTTCTGTCGGTACATTACGGTTTCAAAATACGCTTGTTTTTGTACTCGAAAAAATAAGAAGCATTTATGCAGGAAACTGCACGAAATCTCTCTCTTATTTTATTTAGATTTCAAATGCGTAATGTTCTGTTATGTGATGTTAAATATGTCTGTTTGTGAGGCTCTCTTCTCTATTCTTTGTTTTTGTGAGTAACTTTAATAAAATTTAAATACTTTTTTTACGAGTAATATATTTAGTTTCCAATCCGAAATTTTTAACGGATATGTAACATCAACAAAAATTGTGTTATTCTTTTTTGAAAAAATGTGCATGTACAAACAAGAAAAGTTTTTATTTGAATTGTGGAAATGTGATCGAATTTAAATTTTGAAAGTTTCCAACAGAGACATCTTCCATAAGTCCTTTCTGTTTCACTTCTGGCCGTGCTCTCCCTAACCTCTAAAAGTCCTGTAAAAACAAAATCATTGAGTAAATTCAAATTAATTTTCAAGTTTGAAGACCTAATCACCACTTAAGCTCGGCTGCTTTGTTTGATTATGTGAAATAAACGTTGAAGATTCCCGGGCAATACCTGGTGAGCTATGACAACTCGTGACGCAGTGCATTGTTTGCGTACTGGCTAAGTTCCCCGGAGCCACAATTTGGAAAGGCCGCAGATCAACTGATTTTGCAGGGAAGAAAGGGCGGTTGGTCAAAGAAAAAGGTCAAAAGGTTAAGATTTTGAAACCAGGAATTAAATGGTGCAATTAGTTTTTTCGTTTAAAGAAATATTTTTCTGTTACTTTGTGTCAAAGTTTAACCAGGAAATAGACGTGTGGAGAGTGTTCGAGCGAGCCCTTATGTAAAATAAGCTTTAAAAAAATAAAAAGTGTACTTATCCCTAATGTTAATGCATATAAAATGTTATGAAATGTGCATTAATATTAGGATGGTCTTTGGANCTTTTGGCTTACGCTTTATAGCCAAAGAAGAGATCTCCTTAATCCTTCATTTCGTCAGTAAATAGACGCATAGATGCAATAGATGCAACGTTGTGCCTCACACCCTAGCAGACAATAGCAGGGCAGCGCAAAGTAGAGTTTCACCCAGCACCCGTTATCAATCACAACGGTGCTCCATGGGCAAAAATCGAAAAAACCACCAAAGCTGCGAGCATGCACCAGTAATCTTACTCACTGTAAGTTCACAACAACTTAGATGACGATGCAGAAACAAATCGCTCACTGATGTCTTGTTACTAATAAATCTTTTTCCAAAGGTCAATATAAATATTTACATAGCAGACAAATTCAAATAAATTTTATATACACCTAAGAGATATTAACAGTTCCACTGTCGCATAATAATAATATACAAATAAAATCACATCACATCACATCACCTTCGTCTACTTCTTAGCGGGCTTCCTTGCCTTGGCTTTGGGCGACTTGCTCTTGGGCTTGACTGCTTTCTTGGCGGGGGACTTTTTCACGGCCTTCTTTGCTGCTGGCTTTTTTGCAGGGGCTGCCTTCTTGGCCGGTGACTTCTTAACGGCTGCTTTCTTGGCAGAAGCAGGCTTGGCTTTCTTAGCTGCAGGCTTCTTGGCCGGAGACTTCTTAACCGACTTTTTCGCTGGCTTGGCTTTCTTTACGGCACCTGCTTTCTTGGCAACTGCCTTCTTGGCTACTTTCTTCTTGGCTGGCTTCTCCACTTTGGCTTTGTTCAATTTAAACGATCCAGATGCACCGATTCCTTTCGTGTGAACTAGGCTGCCGGCTTTAACCATACGCTTCAAGGCTAACTTCAGTTGACTGTCGACGTTGTCTCCAACCTTGTAGTTGGCGCTGATGTACTTTCTGATGGCTTGTCTCGAAGAACCGTTTCTTTCTTTGAGAGCAGTGATTGCAGCTGCCATCATTTCTGCATATTTTGGGTGTTCAGCTGGTTTGGATGGCTTTAACCATGTCCCAAAAGTGGCAGTAAAAAGAATCCGTATACTTTTGAAAACAGATAGCTATGCAGGACCATGCACTAAAGCCAGAGTATACCAAAATAGAACTTGCTACCACTTTAGTAGCACAAGAACAAAGTGAAAATTCAACAAAACCTCCATCAAGTCTGAAATGGAAAATATTGATTCCTGGTAGCTTTGTAACAAATACACAAGTATAACAAACATTATAAAATGTGTTTGTTGTGGAAAACTTGCAACAATTCTTGACTTCCTTGGCGTGTTTAACGCATCATCAAGATGTTGCAGCAGTTTGTCTTGACTGGCCTATTTGTGAGCAGGTTTCCGTTCAGTAATAAAATTCAAAACTCGAGCCAAACCGCAGACCACGGAGCAGTCGAGAAAGTGGCGGTTAAGTAGGAACCGCGAAGCGCAGGGATTTAGGGTTCTGGGGCGTGGTACCATATAATTTTATAATTTCATTGCTGAAAAATATCCTTTTCATAAAAAAATAGTTTACCTGTGTAGTTATGAGGAAAATCATCCATATGGAACAGAGACAAAACTGCAACAGTGTCGTCAAAAGGAAGTTTTTTTTACAGATCATGTTAATCTGCAAACAAACTACGTTTCTTTTTCTTAGAAAATTTTTCTTGACATTACTATTTGAGAGTAACATTCTCAATCTTCCTTAATACCAATGATGCAAACTAGTAAAACTGCCCGTATGATCTTAAAAGGTTAAATGTGTCTACCTGAATAAAACCGTTCATCATTTGTATCTCAGATACAACTGATTCACAGATAAATACGAATCGAAACGCTCTGAAAGTATAGTCTCTTTTCTCATTAATAAGAAAATCGTCCGCAATGTTTATGATTGTTGTCTTGCCATTTTAAGTTTTGTGACAATAAAAGATTGCAAAGTTGTGAAAACGTCCGTGCGTAATTTTCAAACCAAAATAAAGTTATTCGTTGCAAAAGTGAATGTGCTTAGATCTTCCTGCTCCACGGTAAATTATTTAAATTATTGCGGAGGAGTTTACGAACAGGTAATTTTAATTTATTTTTTTAGAATAGCCCGTTTTAATTCCAAGTATTGCGGAGGAGTTTCCTTCTCCTCAATTACCATGTCCTCTAAGAACGTTGGCGATCATGCTTCTCCTCAGATCTCTATTCTTCGCTTTTCTCAACATTTTCACCTCACTTTGTCTCGTCCATGATGCGATACTTGACATGTATGTTATTCTTGGTCTTCCGCTTTCCTTTTTCCCGTCTACCTTCCCTGTCAACACCAGCTCCTCCAGTTTTTCTTTCCTTATCATAATTATAATTACCTGTTCGCGGAGGAGTTTACAAACAGGTAATTAGAAATTATTTTTTTTAGAAGAATATCCCGTTTTAATTCCAAGTATTGCTAGTTTTTACAGCTTTTGAAAGAGTTTTTTCTGTTTTCTGATCTAAGTTTGGACGGTTTTCAATGCAGCTTGTTAAATTTTTATCTCAAATGTGAATACATCCATTTGACTAGGGTTCCATCTTTTCATTAAACTGGAAGTATAACTGAACAGTAAAAGTTAATTTTTCGCTATGTGGAAGGTAACATTGTTAGTTGGAATGGAAACAAACCACCCTTTGTGTGAGACTTTGTGGTTTACGCTGGGGAACTGGAAGAGGCATAAACGGATAACAATCAAGGAATTTTGCTTTCTTTTCCACAATAAAAACGAACAGTCAATTTATTCTTTTTTTTGTCAAGAGAAAAAACAATGCAGAAAATCATATAGAATAAATTATCAGTTATTACACATGTGAGATCAAAATTAATTTAAAATGTAGCTTAAAATCTGACTGTCAATTTAAAAATCATCCTTTTGTGTCTTTTCTCGATCACATCGAGTTTACAAAATTCAAAAATGTGAATGACCAGTATCGATAAAGTCTGCTAATTTACATGGCAATCCAATCGGGTTTCTTCATTTTTTTTATCATTTCTACAATAGCAAATTACTCCGAAACAGGTGAAAATAACTTTAGAACTAGTTTTTTTATCAATAATACCCAAATTACTACACGAATACAATATATTAAATGATCTCATCAAACAATACTAGTGTAAGTATCTATGTACACAACGTGGAATTAAAATTAACAATCGGCAATGAATCTACCGACTTTTACCGAAAGTCTTAAAGGTTTAAATGTTTTACTTAAGATGTCGACGAAACGACAAAGATCACCTATTGAAGTTAGCTCAATACTGTTGTTGCGGAAAACAATGGCAAACTGCCGCTTTTGATTATTTTTTTCTGCTAAGAGTAATCGATATGCGTAACTCAGATTATATGTTGTTTGACACCGTTAATGGGGTTACTAATCGTAACACTTCGCTCGGTAGGGGTCACCATGGAGATCGGCATGTTGTGTCCGACCGTCATCATGTTACTGCTGTCACAATAAAGAACAGGAAAATCCTTAAGATTTTAACATGCAACGTTAGATCAGAGTATCAAGCAGGGAAATTGGTCATTCTAAAGACCGAACAAGAGACATTGAGTGTTTACATCATGGGGGTCGCAGAAATGAGATGAACAGGTGCAGGACGAACAATTGTTGGCAACTACATTTTTATTTTGTCTGGTGAAGAGAAGCATGGTGTAGGCATGACGACCCAATAATAGCTAAATCTATTCTTGGCTATTGGGCAATATCAGAAAGAAAAATGCTGGTGAGATTTCAAGGAAACCCATTTGATATAGCCGTGCTTCAGATATATGCTCCAACATCTGATGCAAAAGATAAAGAAATTTAAAAGTTCTATGAGGTTTATCGGAAAAGCAAAAGGTCAGTGCGGGATACAGGGTGTTGTAATAATAATGGGAGATTTCAATGCGCAAATAAGTGAAGGTAAAACAGAAAGCATTGCAGGTGGTTTTGGTCGTGGAGAACGAAATGCACGTAAAAAGACATTGGTAGATTGGTGTAAAGCAAATGAGTTGACCGTGACTAACACTTGGTTTTGAAATCTTAAGCGTAGAAGAGTGATATGGATAAGTCTGGATAAAGAACCCGCAAAGCATATTTTCGATTACATACAGATCAACAGTCACTTCAGAGATGGTATTGGGCAAAGTATCTCTTAGCCAGGTGCAGATTCCTACACTGGCCACAATCCGGCTGTGTTGTTTGCAGGTTAAGTTGAAAAATATATAATGTCAATCCGGGCGTATTGAGTTTACAGTTTAATTTGAAACAAATTATCAAGTCGAAACGAAACTATACCTTTGGATAAAAAATTACCGGGGTTTGACAATTTGCTTCTTGAAAGGTTAAAAAGAGAAGTGAGAAACAGGTACTAGTTATTGTTTGGTGAAATGATGGAATCCATTCAAGAAGAGTTTGATCCACTTATATCACCGTTGAACAATTTGGGAAGGAAATGCCGAAGATGAAAAGTTAAAAACAAAATTATGGTTGAAAAAGGAAATACTTCATTGATGGATAAAAGAAAAGATATGAGAGGCAAAGACGAAAGGCAACATTACGAAAAACTGAACAAAAAAAGTTAAGAAAAACTATAACGAACCAAAGACAAGTGGATAAATAACAATGTGAATCTATTGAAAACATCCTGAAAGAAATATCCATCGCAAGCTCACACAGTGGTTGAAATCCTGGCTGGTAAAGGTTCAAACACAACTAGCAGCTATAAGAAAGCAGAGGATGGGTCAGTAACCATGGAGAACACAGATATAATGAAAGAAATGGAAAGAGTACATTGGTGGTTTGTCGAATGACAACAGGGGCCCTATTCCGGCCATCTATAAGTTGCTGAATTGACTTGCAATACTAAAAGAAGAGGTAAAATATGCACTAAAAACAACGAAGAAAGGAAAAGCAACACGGCCGGGTAACATTTCAAAGGAAAGTTGAAGGTTTTTGGTGAATCTGGTTTAAATAAACTAACATTGATTTTGAAATATTTTTGAGACTGAAACCATACCAGAAAACTTGACAAGATCAATATATATAGCTTTGCAGGGGAAACAAAAGGCAATTAATTGTGCACAGTACGTCTAATGAGTGAAACTGTGACGCTGTATACCAACATTTTGAGAGTACTTTGTAGTGCTGAAACGTGGAAAGACAACTGAAATTTCTAGGACACATGCTGAGAAGTTGGAAAGAGTTGAATATATCAGGAAGGCTTCCAGGAAGAAAGGAGAGAGGTACGCCAAAACTAAAACTGCTTGATAACATAAAAAGATGGACATATAGAAAAGTCCTTTCACTTGGTAATGGACAGAAACGAGTGGCGCAAATGGACAGTGCATGTCCTTAAAGGATAGTGCAAGGTGATGACGACGACGGTGATTTAACATGCTATTTCCAACTGGTTTAAATACAAATGACGAAACAAACATCATATGAGTGGCAAGTCTCCAACACCTCTAATTCAAATGTTTTTCACATAAGGTCTTATTCCTGTTGAATTCAAATGTTTTCAGTTCCCATCTATGACCAATGTTATATTCTCCTTTTCCCCGGTGTATTCTTTGTGTGGTTCGTAGCCTTTTAGGATACGATATGACTGTGTACTCCAGTGATATGGTCACAGTTCACTTTCTAACATTTTCTCGAATGGTGCCAGTAAACCAGTTTTCGAAAGAATTTTGTATAGATTATTATGTTGTTTCGGCCAGCACATCGTAAGGTTTGGCAATGGTGAGTTTTCTTGTGTGAGTTCACATTCTCGATTTCAAAACGAGAACATTTATGATGATATTTCGAAAAGACCAAAAAAAAACCCGAAAAAAAATCACCTTCGCGGGAAAACCGAATCTTGATCAGGGAAAAAACAACCATACTACACATTTCCTCGTAACAAATTTCTGTGGCTAAAGATTATTTTGAATTTTGACTGCAGTTTTCGTTACAGTGCGCTACTATATGATAAGACATTCTCAAGTTAGAACATATTTTAATATGTAAATGGCTGATGATTCTTTAAATGTGTAAGACTGACAGTTTCATCTTTTGTTGTTGTTGTTTTACTGACAAATCAAGATATATGTGTATATATATATATGTATATATACTTATGTATATATACTTATACGCTTGCGCCTGCGCTGCATATATGTCATCCACAGGGAGGCCATAACAATGTATACATTTATATATATATTTATATTTATATTTATATGTATCTACATATATGCTTATATATATGTGTGTGTGTCTGTGTTTGTCCTGGTAAATTAATAATTTCTAGATTTTCCAGAGTTAAACAGTGAAAATTTAAAATTTGTTACAGTATTTTTCTAACTCTTTGCTTTTGCAGTGACCTAATGCTTCATACACGTATATTTAAACTGAAAGATGTCTGAAATGATGACAATGCCATACCCACTCATTTCAAACAGTAATTATCATGAAAGAAGGCAAGGGATACAGCATGAGCAATCGTCAATGCATCAGTCAACTTCTCTGGACATGAAAACACCAAGCCCTGAAAAGCTTAGTGATGACCAAGAAAGTAATGGAGAAAAGGTAAAGTGATACACAGTGTGCTACTTACCTCCAATAATACAGGTCCTTGTGTACTTGTGTACAGAGTTATGGAAGCTATAATATATAAACAGTGAAATGCACTAACTTATTTTCACAACAAAAAATGTATACAACAAAAATGTCTCAACAAATATGTTGTATATATAGGATAAAAAAATAAGTATTAGTGCATAATTCAAACCAACAGGCTGAGGTCAGGCTATGGTAACTTTGGTAGCTGGCAGCACAAGATCGGACTGTCCAGCATCCCCTCGTGCCAATGCGGAGACAGCAACCAAACCGCAAAACACATAATCAATGACTGTGCCACCTTAAAACCACCTGGTGGCGCCAGAGCGCTGAGGGAGCAGCCACGGAAGTGATGAGTTACAGCAATGGCTGCAGATGATGGAATGGCAGAGAAGTCATACGAAAGAAGAAGTGCTTCAAACAAAAAACTTCTACGAAAAAACATGACAAGATACAGAATTTAACAAAACACTGTAGAAAATGGATATCATTAGCTAATTAGTTAAGTAGCTATTTCATAGCCTTTAGGATTAATGCTTATGCCAATCGAACGAACTTGCTATTCATACACTATACATACAAGGCATAATGAAGCATGTTTTTCACCTTTTTAGAGAAAGCTTCTGTCCGATACATTATTATCGAAAGTACAAAATTTTTAATTTTGAAATAAATGAGCACGGAAAGATATTTTGATTCATTTAATACCAAGTTCAAGGAAGTCAATTGCTTGATGACTTCCATTTCAATTTGTGAAACATTCATAGGCAAAAATTTGGATCGCCATTGTTGAATACATTACAAACTGTTATTTGAAAATATTCATATCACAGTTAGCTCTTGCAAAGATAACGTAAGTTTAACCAATAAATTTAGTAAATGTTAATACTAGATTTCAAAACTATTGCCTACCAGTCCCGTAGTTACAAGATGACTTTTAAACCTGTCGGCAAAGAAACATTAGTTTGTATTTGCGATGAAAGAGTTAAACCAAATATTTTGACGACTATGAGATTGGGAATGCATGCCCATCTCCCTGGTGATCAAGTATATCACGAAAAAAATAGTGGGTACCTTTTCAAGAGAAATGACATTTTTCGGGGTATGTTTTTCTAACCTCCCTTCTTAGATACTTGTCAATCGGAACAAGATTGTTAAAAGACGAACTAGTTTCAGGAACCAAGAGCGAGACCTCCAGAAGACGTTAAAAGAAAGATGTGGACAATATTGTTTGACTCGCACACACATACAGTTAAAGATTGTCAATATTGGAATAAAATACATTATGGAATATCACTAAATTATTACAATTTACTCCTGTCTTTCTTGCACGAAAATCTAGGTAGGCGTGTTTCAGATTTCAATCTGAAAAGTAATACAAATCGGAGAGGGAATCGGAGAAGGAGAGAGAAGGAGAAGGAGAAGGAGAGAGAATCGGAGAAGGAATACAAATCGGAAAGGGGAGCTAAGATTACACTATTACTTAGTTTTGATAATTGACAATGCGATAACGTAATGGTGGCAATTAACGGCCTTGCAAGAAAATGAGGTTGCATTGTCTTAAGGCTTTTCAAACCAGTTTGGGGAGATGTATGCCGTTTGTTGAGGCAATGCGGTTTTTATTCTTCCGCTGATGCAGCAGTCACCTTTACCATCACTGGGTAAGTCTCGACAGGGTTTATTCCCATATCTTTTGAACTGTCTTATCTCTTCTTGCCTTAAAGAGCAACCAGCTCCTTAAGAATAGGGCGGTCGTCCTTCATTCTTTGCATGTGTTTGATATCCTGTGATATCTGGCTCTTCTTAATTTCTTGTTTATTGTATATAGTATCTTTTTAGGTAGCCACCTTGTGTAAACATTTTCTAGCTAAAGTGTTTGCACAAACAAGTTGTTTTCTATCCCTGATAGACTCTTCACCGACAACTATAAAACAATCGGCATTCTTTTTAAGCTTTGTGGGTTGATTTATCTTCTAGGATGTTGCTACTTACTCCGCACCACTCAATAATCACTTGCTGAAGAACATGGGCTTCACTCACTCTTACGCTAGACCACGAATGATCGCACGTGTACAACCATTGCTACACGATCAAGAATAGCAGGACCACGATTGAGTCACGATTGAGCAAAATGTCACCAAGTAGTAGATAAATAAATAAATAAACTGTAAAAATATAAATATATTTTATTTAAACTTATTTGCATATTTTAGTACTTTATTTAGTAAGACCCACATCGATAACAGCATTTATATTTCTTTGAGTGTTTTTTCTGTATAAATGTTTGAGATAGACAAATAAATAAAAAATAAAATAAAAAATAAACAAATTAATAAATATAAATAAAAATAAATAAATAAAAAGTAAACAAATAATAAACAAATTAATATATATAAATAAAAAATAAATAAAAATAAACAAATAAATAAATAGACAAATTAATAAACATAAATTACTAAGAAAACAAATAAATAAATAAATGTGATATGGATCACTTAGTTGGACCTTGATGTCAGAATATTATTGAAAAAGACTGAGTTACATAGATTTGCAGATTGCAAAACTCGTATAAAACCTGAAGGAGATATCCCGTTTGCATATGTAACTTTTCAAACATAGTTAAATAAAAACATTGTAAATAGAAATAACATTTTCAATGGCTTTTGATAGCTGGAAATAAAATAAAAATAGAAGATTCTTTGTCTAATAAGGATATATTAATCTGTGTGTGCTTTTATTATTTTTTAGTTTTTATTATTTTTTTTATTTTCTTATTGCTTTATTATTATTTATATTTGAATATTTATAATTTAAAGGCCTTCTAAAACTTGAGTATTTTCAAAAAGGTATATTCTAGAGGGAGGTTATATTAAATTTTTTATTGTTTTTGTTGAATTTCGTTTTTTAAGGATCCACTTAAAGAGGATACAAACCGTTTGGTGATCAAGCGACAGAGAAATAAAGAAGCAGCTGTACGTTGCCGAAGAAAAAGAAAAGATCGAGTAAAAAAGTTGATAGAGGTACGTGAATATCACGTGTTGTTTTTATTAAATGTGGCAGGTCACCTTAAGAAGACCTGTATTTCGAATACCTTTGCAAAAAAAGCATACAACAACTTATTGATAAAATATGACATGAAGATCATTCTCGTTACATGAAGTTCTTCACATTTAGCTAGCACGGTTTGTTACTTGAAATAAAGTACTGACCATCAAGGATGAAAATGCCATGGTCAACTTCAAAACTTTTATAAACAGGCATTGATTGTACTACCGTCCATTTTTAAGTTATTTATATTAATTTGTTTACTTAATTTGTTTGTTGAAACAGGGTGAAATCTGCTTAGCAATGTAATTATTGCCATCAGTTGGATTCTGCTCTGAACTAAAGTGAAAAGTTCCCTAATCTTGATATGGCAATAAAAAGGTAATAGACAATTTGGGTTTTTTAACTAAAAGGCACCAATAACTACACTCTTGATGTAACAGTCAACCGAGTAGAAATATACTATATATATATATATATATATATATATAGAGAGAGAGAGAGAGAGAGAGAGAGAGAGTTATGTCTCAGAAACTCTGTGCTGCACTGATGAACCCACAAAGGGCGAAACAGTACTGTCTGTAGCTTGAGTATATATATATATATATATATATATATATATATATATATATATATATATATATATATATATATAATTTTTGGGAGGAAAACAAAAGAAGGGACATAGATCACTAGCTTTTCTGTAAATATTTGGGTGCTTACAAAAATACCTGAACAAAGAATTTGATTTGAAGCATTTTTTCATATCTTTGGATATCTTGTCATTAGTGAATTAACCTTTCGTGCCGGGGAGATACAGCAAACTCTGATTTCAGCTCAGAAAGTTTTGATGGAGGGGTATACCTTAATACTTTTAAGGATCTTAATTTTTCATATTCGATCAGAGCTGAAGAAAATCGTGCATAGTTTTCAAGTTTTTATGACTCCTTAAAATTGAAAAGTGTTAGAAAAAAGTATGAGGGCCTTAAACTAAAGAGACTTTTAGATACACCTTGCTCAGGTCACTTTGACTATTTACAAGCAAATTTTTAGGACCCGTAAATATTACATGTCAAATGTTCTAGTCATCCACCAGTAATATGCCAAATGTTTTGAAGTTAATAAATGGATGAACCAGCTAGACGATATACTGAGAAGGTGGAAAGAATACGGAGAAAGACTTCAAAAGCAATAATACAGCCAACTATGTAAGTGAATGCACTGATGTCCCACTGAAGATACTAAAGAGTGAGGTTCGAGCAGCCATAAGGAAAATGCCAAAGAATAAAGCACCTGGAATAGACTGTGTACCAGCAGAACTCATAATAGCAGGTGGCGAACCTGTGATAGATTTCTTTACAGTACTATGTAACAAAATCATAGCGGAGAAAAAGTGGCCACAGGAGTGGACGCAAACAGTCTTCGTACCAATCCCCAAAGTAGCGGGTGCAAAGCAATGTGATGAACACAGAACGATATCCTTAATAAACCACAGCAGCAAAATTC
>RDPX01000049.1:2700625-2738543 GCA_003991215.1 Morbakka virulenta | reverse complement strand
CAGGCTCGTCAAGCCTGACGATGGGAGAAACATCTTGCGATGGACTTGAGACCAAAAAAGAAGAATTGTGGAAGAATATTATTTTGCATTCTGCCAAAATTGTATTGAAAATCCTTGAAAATTGAGATATGCTGTCACCAATTTCAAATTATTGTTTATGATTTTGCTCTAGTACTTAATACTTTATTATTTTATCAGTATGTGACGATAATGATAATAATAATAGTTACTATTATTATTATTATTATTATTATTATTATTATTATTATTACTGTTGTTGTTATCCTCTTCTTCATACTGTTGTTGCCCCTCTTTGTAGTAATTTTTTTCTATAATTGTAGTATTTTTCTCCGATCTGCAAGACTGTGAAACTCTTTTGCCTTTGAGCGCTTTCCTATATTATCTAACTTCAGTTTTTTCAAATCTAAGGTTAACTCTTCTCTCTTGGTTTAATCTTCTTCTTTTTCTTTGTTTGTTTCTCTTTTCTGTCATTTCTTCACAGTTACATACCTTAGTGGTATTTTGTCTTGTATGGCTCCTAACCCTTAAAAATTTTATTAGATCAATGGTGATAAAACAGGAAAATGTGGGATCTGTTATCTCAATCAGCGGAAAGTCGTCAGATCGTAGAGAAATTACTAGTATACAACGAAACCTATGAAAAGAGTGACCTGTCAATATTAATAGTAATGAGAGCAATAATGGTTATAATGTTAATAATCTAGTCATAATGTCAATCATTACGATTTTTCTGTCATTTGCAAAAAAGTTATTTTGATGCTAATCTTGGCTTTGACACAACTAGATTACGGCAGTGGATATGAAACATCAGAGCATGCCTATGCACAGAATTCAGAAACAAGGCAATCAACAGAAAAACACAAAGGAGACACTCTTACAGGTAAAAACTAACGAACATTTTGCTTTCTGACATTAAAGCATTGATTGAAGTTTATTTTTAACTGTTTTATTGTGCTATAAATATTGAATTCGAAAGCAGGTGAAGTCATTTTTTTTCTAAGTAAAAGAGTAATAAAGAAGGCCTGCGAACATTCAGTACTGGAATAAGAAAATGCTTAAATACCACAGAATGGAGCAATGTACTTATTCTTGTTGTTGACCTGCTACACTTTTATACTCTAGAAACGTACACAATCCAAAGCCTCGTCTGAGGGAAGCGCCAGGTCAGGTGGTTGGCAGCTTAGTGTAGTGGGGTAGTTAAGAAGGTGGGGACACTGTTTGCACTGATCCATAGCTGCAGGTGTCTGTTGTAACGAAGTCCCACTTCTTGCGGGATGCCATGCATCTTCCATTTTCGGTTCGGAGGCGATTCAGTGTCTTCCATACTATCCAATTCTCCCCACTTCCACTGCCAAGTTCATTTGGCAAAATTCCCCACTCAATCCATTGCTGCCCAGCCTCTTTATGGTTGTTCCACTGTTCCAGCCATTTCTGTTTCCTCTCCTCTTTTAGTTCGTGGTTTAGAGGCTGAGTGGCACCCAGGAAGCTTGGCCTAGATCGCAGGCGCTTTCGGGCAGGTTGTTGCTGGTAAAGAAGGTGCCACTAGACTGCATCGACTTTGCTTCTTTCAGCCTTGCTTATCGTTTCCCTCCGAATGTCGGGTGAAACAATGCCAGCAATGGCCTAGAGGCATGGCACGGGGGTTGATTTAATGACACTCCGTAATAATACTACAGGATTCATTGAAGGCTGTGTCCAGTTTCTTGGCATGGGTAGATCTTGCTCGTGTAGAACATGCGTACTCCGCGGTAGAAGAACTTAGTGCTAGTGCTGTGGTGCGAATGGTGTTTGGTTCAGCACCCCACCGGCTGTTGGTCAACTTCTGCCCAAGATTATTTCGAGTGTTCACTTTTGCCTTGACGTTGGAGATATACTTAGAGTAATGTCCTGTATTTTAATGACCCGCTATTGATTGTTTTCCGGTAATAAATTTATCTCTTGCTTACTAAATCATGACTTTCATCGGAATAGTGTACATTAGGTCCGGTTAAACGTTTACATTATTCTTTTCTGTTTCAGAATCGAAGAAACACAAATGCCTAGATTGCGGCAAACTGTTTTCAAAATTGTACAATTTGAGAGCACATAATCGAGTACATACGAAGGAAAGACCTCATCAGTGTTTGGTCTGTGGAAAGGCATTTTCTCTCTCTGGTGATCTTATACGGCACGGACGTATCCATTCAGGGGAAAAGCCGTACCAGGTAACTTGTTCGTGCTTACATTTTTTAGTCTAACTGCCACGTGACTTATGCCTTTTCTTTCCGTTTCTGAATTTTTTTACTAAATTAAAGAATGATTTCACTTTGCTTACTCCAATTTCTACAAATTATTGTTTTACCTCCAATCAATTTAATATTTAAAGAATTAGATTATTACATTTTAAGATAGCTTAATCCTAAAATTTAAAAATTGAGAACATGCTGTTACACAAATTTGTGAAAATTAACTAACACAGTGCGTGTTTACTTACTTACCTTACCGTGGTGGCACGTCAAAGAGGTCAGTTGTCATAGTCTTCCACACTTGTCTGCCCACTATCAGTTTAGCACACTTGTTGATGTTTTTCTTCATCAAATCAGCAATGTTGCCTGTCCATGTGGTCCTTTTTCTTCTTCTTCCTCGCTTACCCTGTGCCTTAACAGTGCCTTCCATTATCATTTTTTGAAGGGAATTATGCTGCCTTGTGTGCCCACAGAATGCATTTTTTCGACTTTTTATTGTGTCTAGTTGGGTTGTTTTGCTTATTCCAATATCATTCAGGACCCTTTCATTTGTCTTTTTTTTCTTTCCAAGACACTCTATCCATCCTACGGTAACACCATATTTCAAAGGCTTCTATTCTTGTTTCAGTGCTTTTCTTGGTCGTCCAAGTTTCATAGCCATAAGTGAGGATTGACCATACATAGCATTTTAACAGACGGATCCTGGTTTTCCATGAAATGTATTGGCTGGTTAGCAGGTGTTTTAGGTTAAAATAGGTATTTTTACCCAAACCAATTCTTCTTTAGTGTTTACTAACTGTGTCTACATGAACACCGTTGTCAAAATTGTGCCTGAAGAGTTAGTTGAAATACGTACCGTTTACACAGCTCGCTCTCCTGCTTTAATACGTTTCATTCGCGAAGTATTTTTTCGAATATCACCCTTTTTCTAGTGTGAGTTATCGGAAAAATTCCTGAAATCCTACCGTAATCTACACTTAATTCTTTCAGTAAGAGAAAATGAAAACTTGAACCAACATGCAAAATAGAGCGGAGTGAAAACAGGGTACAAAATATGAAGTTTTCAAATCGAATTTTCGTGGGTGAAAGACGTTTGTCAAAGAAGAGTAGAAACATACTAAAACTTCAACTCAATACAACAGTGTTTAGGATTGATGCAAGAAGTTTGAAATTTTGCTATTATGGGCACGATTGGATATATTTACAACACATTTCAGTAACTTGTTGATAGCTAAAATTCGTTTAGTAAAATGACTTTGTTTACCCATTCAGTGGCTAGCCAAACATGGAGCTATATTGTTTCAAAATCTATGTAATTAACTATTAAAAATACTTATGTGACATTTAACTAGCTTCCCCACAAAATCATGCTACCCAAAACTCACACGAGAGCTTGTCACAGTTCGAGTTCCATCATACCCCATCCCATCCCATCCCATTCCTTCCCACGCCATAACCTTCTCCTTTATGAGCTACGTTTTAATTTTTGTTGAAGTTAAACTAACATTTTGTGTTAAGACACTTCATTAAGACGTGATTGAACCTCACTTCTAATCATGACATCTCTGGAATCCCAAACACAGTTTCTGAAACCTCTGTAACAATGCGAATGCATTTTCAACACTTTGGGTGTGGCAAGGGTTGTGCAGGATATTAATGCCAGAAATGTCAATATCTATAAGGAAGGTCTGACGTTCTTCATCTGTAATATCTTTTGTAAGAAGTGGCTCTGTTTGTGTGATTGATTTACAATCAATCATTACAGCTTAGTTGGCTTCATCAAATCTTAATTGGACAACTTTGAATTACATTGCTGTACTTACTTCTTCTCAGGATTCGTCCACTGCATTTAGCTGTAGTAACTTTACTGGGATTGCCCTTCAGGAGTGTTCTCCTGAGCTTTCGTCTATACCTTGAAAACTCATAGATAAATGTCTTTATAAATATTGCTTTCCTTTTGTTAGAAATTGTCGGATGTGGTTCCTCTCTTTCAAAACACTGGAGAATGATCCTGCTATTGAAACTACCGCCCTATTAGTTTACTGTCAATCAGGACAAACAAACCTGATATAATTATTAAAGACCATAAAAATAAAACCTGCTTGGTGATTGACATGACCTTTGTTGATAAGAATATCTCTGCAAAGGAGTTTAGTGAAATGTCAAAATACAACGACCTTAAAATTGAGGTAGAACTTCAGAAAGAATCTGACGCCTGATGCAATCCTCGACCTGTAGAAAAAAGTCAGAAACGCCCTAAGATGGAGTACTGCTACCACATCTGGGGAGGTGCTGCCCAGAGCATTCTTTCTTGCCTTGACAGAGTTCAAAATCGACTGCGCAATCTTGTTGGAGATGGTCTGTTCAGTTCTCTTCAGCCCCTTTCTCACAGAAGAGACGTTGCTAGTCTTTCTCTACTCTATCGGTATTTCCATGGTAAGTGCTCGACTGAGCATCAATCCCTTGTTCCTTCTCGTAAGGCTTTTGCAACAAGAACGCGCCTTTCTACCACTACTGCAAAGAATTTTCCTTTCTTCCTGCCTAACATCAAACGAAATTTCCTTGAAAAGAGTTTTTTTCGAAGAACCTCCAATCTGTAGAACACTTTGCTACAACATTGCTTCCCGGAGGGCTACAATATGGATATCTTGAAATTAAATGTCAATAAACACTTGTCAAAACCTTCTTTATAAGTCATCAACTTTTATTCATTCATTTATATTTTTCGTCCCTTTCACAATACGTATCATCATCCACCTGTCAGTCTATCCATCTCATTAACCCTCATCCTCGAGTGGCTTTTACCCTTGATATGTAGTGATTCACTAGTACATAAAAAAAACAACGTATATGGCATTTGGAAACAACCGTGGTGCCTGATTGGAGCAGAAAGTGTCATAACCAAAGGCACTGATTCTAATGTAAATAAAATACCAGGTTATCTTTCTCTGTCTAAAATGCAAAAGGTTACCTTAATTGGAACTCCTCGCAGCCTACAAAAAGCACCCTCAATCTAGATGACTACCTTATTTGTTTCTTTTCTTGCTTTCTTATCTTTCCTTTCGTCATTTTAATTTATAGATTGATTTGTTGTTTCTTTGTTGTTTCTGTGTTGTTTCTGTCCTCAAAGGCCAGAGTATAAGTCTGAACTAACCTTTCCTTTCCATCAAATGCCTGAGTAGCATTCGACTTGCAATTGTACAGAAACAGCAAAAAGAAAAAAGTATAATAATGATGTTAGTATTGTTGCTCTTATTACCAAGTATGTGAGTTAGGGACTTGAAACATAAACAAAAAATCATTATTTATTAATTATAATACTTGAAAACTTCTTAGAGCAGTGTCAATAAATACATTCGCCCATTAAATATACGTTCTCATTTACTATTGCATGGATTCAGTCTCATTGTGGTATTCTTTCAACCAATCTCACAGGGAAGCAAGCACAGTAATTCTATTATTCACTCCCCCTTAAAATGGGACATTGTTTTTGGGACAATGTATATTTTAAGGATACTCTAAATGATAATAGACACGAAAAATTAGCTTCGAAGGCCTTTTGAATCGACGTTAGTTCAAGGAACGTAGTGTTGCTATAACGTTTCTTGCCTTCTTTATTAACGGTCTATCCTGCTTTATCGGTATTGAGTACGCTAACTGCAAATCTGATGTATCCAATTAAACTATGGTTTTTGTAGAACTACAACAGACGATGTTAAGAGTTACAATCCGGTCTAAACTTGTTGATTTCAAACTGATATTGGGATTCTTGAAGTTCAAAAAATTTGCAGATAGGCGTTCTTGAGAAGATTAAGGGATTTTCTGTGTACTATTTTGAGTTACTTTTTCCTACTACGGACTAAGCCAAAGGAAGGAAAGGTCAGCTTTAGCAACCACTCATTGGTTTGGTAATGCTTTAACATCCAGTGTTTGGATTGATGATCAGCTTTCATTGACTCATTGACAGATTTGTATTGCGATATGTGACGTCAGCTTCGACATCGTGAGTGTTTAAACCGGCGCCATGCTTGTGGTTGCTGAGGAACAAACACAAGGCTTATGCTTTCATGCTGTTTATTTGGGAAATGTTTGTAGGTTAAGTAGGAAAACATCACGTTGACTTACCTATGTAATATTCTGGTAATAACATGCATTTTTATAGGGACCATCTAACAGAAACTTGTTCCTTCAGGGAAAGTGTTCAGGTGCAAGAACATGTAACTTAAGGATTATTTAGCAAAAGGAAACTGTAGCGGTAAACTGGATTCAACGGATTCTTCCTGAAAGACATGAGTGTATTAGATCAGTTTAATGGCCCTTTGGGATTAAAACTGAGGTTAGTGGAAACAGAGTAACTGTAGAATGTAAGGCTGAGTCAAGAAAACAAAACGGGGGTAGTCAGAAATTCCTTTCTGTAGGCTGTATGAATTGTTGGTAAGCATTCACCATTGCTAATATCAAGTATTTGTTACAAGAATAACGTGGTTTCAACCTGAGAACCTTTTCTGCAGATATTTGAGTTTTATTTCTAGTGGTTTGGAGGTTGATATTCATGGTTCGGGGCCCTCCAACTCTGTCAATCCTATGTTGTAAGGGTGGCTCTTTCATTTATTTCTGACCTTTGTACTAGTAACTCCTGAGTAAGGAGGAAGAAAGAGAAGCATCTGGTAGTGACACAGATGAGTCGATGCTGCATCATGAAGAAAAAGAGTCACTCAAGAGAGCAGAGTTGTTATTATCTTCATTTGTCGAAATTCCACGTGCATGAAGACTTGCGAATGAAGGTGAACATCCCAGGACTCGTATTGATACAAGATCTATGAAGCCAAGTGGCGCACACATCCCATATGTGATGCAATCTTGTTTCCATGTACATGAATTTTTTTACACGCTTCACATGAATATTTGGAGCTAGAGCCAGTATTGAGATTTATTTTCCATGGTAGTATATTTACAGTCAACAAAAGCGTCAGTTTTCCCCTCGGATATCCAATGGAGTTAACGTATGAAAATTCATGTCGTAAAAAGGAGTAACGTTTTTATTCTTCACAGATCATAGAGCAGTTCCCCTGCCTACTTGGTGAGCCAGCATATAGAGAATCACGGTAAAAGAAGAACAGAGATTTGTAGATGTAGGAGCAGCTGCGGTAATGACTGTCTTGTTGGTTCAGACCAAAATAATATTTGTGTATGTGCATCTTTGCAGTGTTTACCACAAGTTCACTTCCAGTAATCCGAAGAAGTAGAATATTTACCGACAATTTATTATCTCATAATCAAAATAATATCCGACTGTAAGCCCGGAAAGGCAAAAACTGGTGTAGTGCAGTGGTAGTATTCTTTAAAAATCATGAAGGCCTGATTAAAACTCCACTTCCATAAAAGTAAAGATTCATATTCACGACGATAAAAACAGCAGTTGGATTGCCATAGTAGCAGAACGTTAGGCCTAATGATACGATATAAGCCGAACAATATGGGAGCTAAAATTTGTCACGTGATATATCAAGCGGAAAGTCTCAGTGGTATGATAAAGTTAAACGTTGAGCTTTATTTCATTAAATGTAATACAATGTATCATAACAAGTGACATCAACGAGTGCATGAACATTTTATCAGGCTCCAATAATTCATTATATCAATAAAAAGCTCTATGAAATCCTGCCAGTAAAATAAATGGGTTTAGTTATCCTTAGCAATCAGAACATAAAGCAGATGCAGTTAAAATAAAAAATTATTCGCATATATATATATAAGAAAAATTCAGGAGCTTGTCCAAACACTTCTTTCTCAGAGATTTCCCGCCAAAAATTACCAACCAATGTTTATCAAAATTCCGAGTTCTTTCACATGCCTTGCGTACCTGAGGTTCTACAGTGTTACACTTATTAATCCGTTGCTACTGTGTACGTGCCCATAACATCGAAAACTATCCTGTCTTAAAACTGACTCCTGGACCTTACGTCCAAATATCACTGTTTTTTACACCGCACTCCCATATCAAGATTTTTATTTCATTTTACTCACCTTGTCTTTTACTTCATAAGAGTTCAAGATTCTGTTACATTCAACATAGTGCCCCTTACACAACTGCTGTATATTTTTCTACGCGTCTCAATTGAAACAAATTTGAAATTTCGTATAGGGAGCAGTTTACAAAACCTGTTTCAAGTTGACCGGAATCTCAAACCTTGTTAGGTCACATCCACCTCCAGGACAAATTTTATCTCCTTTAAAACTATCTATAACCTCAAGGTCTTGGGTAGAAAGAGAACTTCATTGCATGGCCATACATCTTTGGCACGATCATTTCCAAGAAATCCTCTGCACTTGTAGTCTGGATTCTCAATAGGACTTTCTGTTACATCAGAATACGTTTTGTTTGGTCAGAAAGAAGTAGATTGAATTCTGATTTGTCTTTTTTCAACATAGTTCACAAAAAAATGTCAGGATATTGATAACTTCATTTTGACCTCATGTCGCGGTCCTTGTGATCTTTGAATTTTTTTCCTCTTAAACCCATGGCGAATAACTGATTATGAACAGAATATAATTTTATTGTTGTTGGTGGTTTTAACGTCATTTCCCCCTAGTAACTAGAGCTCAGACGGTGCCCTTCAGGGACTTGGATTTGGCAGTGAGGAAGTTCTTCCCCGGATGCCCTTCCTAACGCCAACCAATGGGTTTTCCTTTTTTGAAGTCCCAAAGGCGCCCACTCAGGGAATCGAACCCGGAATACTTGGTTAAGGTGCAGTTGCACTAACCATTGAGCCACGGCTCCACTAGAACATATTATAATATTTTTCCCATTATCACTTGACATTCTAATTAATTAGTAGAAATAATGTTTATATTTTAAACCAAGTATATTTTTATCCAGAAAAGAGCTATCAAAGATAGCTGAAGGGAGCATGTCTAAGTGATGCAGAAAATGGTCATCACAATGGAGATTAAGAGTCGATTTAACCCTTATTAAGCCGTGGTTTTAGTGTTGAGAAAATATATAGCCGGTTCCGAAAAGCTCCTGTAAATATTTTAGCTTGAAAAGACTGTATTTAAGGTTATGGAATACAGTTTGTTGGAATGTCATTTGGACTGTATTTTGTGAATCAAGACAGTTAACATTAATAAGGGATTTGCCCCAATTTTCAACTTTTATCAATAACTCCAGTGAAATGTGATCTGATATAAGGTGATCATTTGATAAAAATTACACACATTTGAGCAAAAGGGCATGCACTTCCGTTTGATTTCGTGTCTGGAATTAGACAGTATTGTTATTAGGAGTCTTTACATTTATTAATCAGGCTAGTCAATGTGAACAATCAGTTACTACGGTTTACTATTACAGGCGATAGTTCCTATCTTCATCGCACTAATTTTAACCCGTTAGAGTGCTCCAATATTTGCTATCTTTAGATTTACGCCCGAACAGACCTAGTGCTCCAGTTGGTAGGTGCTTAAGATGTGCACTAGTTCACTACAGGGGCATTCAGCACCAGTTTTGTGGTCCTATCTCAGCAGGTTGTCCACTGATCGACCAGCTTTTGTTCTTCCTCCATTCAAGTTAATCCATTTCCTGTAAGCACGCTTTTTAAGGAGTGGAAAGCAAGCTGCTCAAGCTGACCTTATTAACTCAGCCAATAAATGTCTCTTCGAACTAGTACTTAGTCCCCCACTGACCAATTTTGAAAGCCCGCAATTTACATTTGAGTATCAATCTCGACGCTATGGCTGAACTGATAGTGTGAGAAGGTACTGATCAATTAAGAATGTTTTTGTGAGAAGAGTGCTAAGAGAAAATGGTCAGGATTGGACCTCACTTTGTCGAGACAGAAGAAAATAAAGTAAGTACTACGAATATGGCGTAAAATGTCGAGAAATTTTGAGAAAGGACAATCCTATTGGGTCTTATTTAACCCACGGGGCTAAAACTCTTTATTTCATTTTCATTAGTTTTAAAACAGAGAAAAACAAAACCAATGAAAAAGAATAGAAAGAACTAAATAAGAAAAGAGCTGATGAAAGAATTCACCACAAATCCAAATCGATATCATGACCACGCTTGTGCTAGTAACTTCCTCAACATCACCCTGTCAGGCACACACAGCCCATTTAAAAGGCCAAACTACCCTCTGGTATACGTTGACAAGTAATCGCAAATACTTACTTTACCTAAGACCATAGTTCCTCCTGTCGTAGGTGGGACATCGGGCAGCAAGGTGTCGCCAACGCGTTCGGTCTCTGGCCAAGGCTTAAGTGTCATGCATTTGNTACTTACTTTACCTAAGACCATAGTTCCTCCTGTCGTAGGTGGGACATCGGGCAGCAAGGTGTCGCCAACGCGTTCGGTCTCTGGCCAAGGCTTAAGTGTCATGCATTTGCACACCCCGTTTCTCTCTGTCTTCTCTGTTTCTCTCTGTCCTGTCTGTCTATTACCACTACAATTATTTATTACAATTAGTAATTGTAGTGGTAATAGTAGCAGCAGTAGTAGTAGTAGTAGTAGTAGTAGTAGTAGTAGTAGTAGTAGTAGTAGTAAGTGGTACCAACAGAAGTAGTAATACTTGTAGTAATAATAGTAGTAATAATATTAGTAGTAACAGCATTACAACTATTACCACTACTGTTACTACCACTACAACTGTTTCTTCTGCCATACCACTGCTCCTACCACTAGTACCACCTCTACTACTGCTACTACTACCAATACTACAACGAACAATGCCTCCAATATTGGAGGGGTTTTTCAGTGTTGATTTTGCCGCAGCTAATGTCATACTAAGGTGTTTTATTTGTTTAATAAAATGTATTAACCGTCACTACTGTCGATACAAACACCAACCTAATATTGCGTCATTTCTTGTTCTTACCATTATCTTTCGTTCATGTCCTTCATCGTATAAGTGTATCTTGTATTTGATTGAAGAAATGCAAGCTCAGTTGATTTCGGCTATTCATCACCATATCGTATCAAGCCTACTTCATTCCTGGGTAGTGTTGATTCTCTCCCTGCAGTCGTGATCGACTGAAGTTGTAATCGGTGCACTGATAACCCAACGGTCACCCTTAAAAAGACATTTTCAATGATCAGGTTTAAGGATCTTAAAGTCGTTTAGGGTTTATAGTGAATTTCCGCTTGTGGCAGTTGTTTTTAGTCAAGTAGCAGATATTTCAAGACTTATTTACGCACTTTGAACAACAGTCAAAAACTCAGCATTCGATTGAAAAAGCGAAATTCATACTGCATAAGAAATAACCCCTTGCCTTGGCCAAGACACTAGTAGTTTTACGTTGATCAATTTCTCCAACAGTTAATCACGACGACAGATTTTCTCCTTTCTTTTCTCATACAATAAAGATTTCCGAATGAGTTTAGTAATGTTTAATATTTCAGGTGGAATGTCGGTTTTAGATTGCTCAAGAGAAATTACTGCCTAATAACCTATCTGATATCAAGGTTTAAAAATCTGTATGTCAAACTTTATAAACCTGTAATTTTTAATATACCGTTTTTGTCACCATGTCACCTAAGGGTATGGCTTTAAATTTGGCTTTGGAAAGGATGTGGTCATGAAACGCTAGTTTCGTGAACAATTCAAACAGGACTATGCTTTTCAGGCGGAAATGATGATAGTTGGAACAGATACTGTGTATTATTCGAGAGTAGAGTATTAAGATCTTGGTGCGTGGCGAGTGTATTAGAGTCAGTTTATTGAGCCTGTGGGTTTAAAACAGAGGTTAGTGGAAACAGAGTAACTGTGGACTGTAGGGCTGAGGTCAAGAAAACAAAACGGGTAATCAGAAATTGTGGACCTGATTACTCTCTCTTTCTCTATATTAAAGTATATATTTTTGTTATTGATTTCTTCCCATGCAAGACCCAAAGTCCTCCAATGTACCAAAGGTTGACGTCCTATGGGCAAAAATATTCTCCTATGGAAAAGTAACCATCTCTAGCTTTGTTTAGCCATCATCTGAGGATGTGTCTAGATAAACAAACGGGTAATCAAGCAACTCTCTCGACATTTTCGAGATGCTTGCAAATCGAAATCGAAGTTTAGACAGCATACGGTCGTCAGCTGACTCCAATGAAAATGAAAGAAATTCGAAAATCGATTTACCCCATCAAATTATGGAAGAGGATCCAGACGTTGGAATAAGTAAATGACGTCATTTAAACTAAGCAGAACTAGTTAAAAGAATACCTTATCTCCAAAAGGATAAAAATGAGTTGAGTTTTAAATCGTTTGTTTTTGTTTCCTGTCAGTCTAGATCCCTTTTTGTCTGGTGTTTATTTTTAGTTTGGGATAGAAGCGCCACAACGTGCTATCCCATAAGGAGTCCAATGATGCCACTATTTTGAATTCAAACCAACCGTGAGGCCNTCTCTTTCTCTTTTTCCCCCACTCCTCTCTCTCTTTGTCCCCCACTCTTCTCTCTCTCTCTTACTCCCCCACTCTTCTCTCTCTCTTTCTCACCCCCTCCCCCGTCTCTCTCTTTCTTACTCTCTTACCTTCTCTCTTGATCTCTTTATATCATGAGATAAGTTAGAGAATTTCATGATTTTCATTATGATGCTAAATAGTTATTTTGCCCCTGTGATCAAAGGATCTGTAAGTATTTATATATTAGTTTTACTTTGATTTTCATATTTTTGTTTTTCTTTGACAGTGTGGAAGATGTGGCCGTCGTTTTACGGACTACGGAACCTACAAAAGACACACCCGATTACACTCTGACGAGAACCCTTATTCCTGCAAAATTTGTCAAAAAGGTTTTAACCGTCTCGACAGCTATAACAACCATATGCTAACACATTCACGAGAGAAACCTTTTGTCTGTGAACTTTGCCAAAAGGAGTTCAATTACAACAGTTCATATAAGCGACATTTGCGAACTCACTCAGCAGATTGGAATTTCGCCTGTGATATTTGCGACAAGAAGTTTACACGGAGTGATTCTCTTAAATGCCATAGTCGTATTCATGAATTACAGAGTGGATCTTCTTCACAGGATGGAACAATAAGTACAAATGAAGATGTCATTGTTACAAATCTTTCCCTAGAGAATGACCTGGTGATAAGCGGTATTGACGGCGTACAAAGCGATTGTGATGATAACATAATCAATCTACCTTCAACATATGGGAGCCAATCCTCTATGTGCCTACAAATTGGTGAAGGACCTGAAGATGGGCTGTTGAGTCTAAGAGATGCTATGCAAAATGAACTTAACGGAAGGAATGGCAGCTTTGGTATACCAAATCAGAATTCCATCGACAATGAACGAGACCCTTCAATAAGTGCAGTATGTGGGAAGACAGCATTATCGTGCAGTATCTCAGTTTGTCAAGAAGGACCTCTCACACAAAGCAACCAACCCTCGACGGTAAGCAGTTTGTTATCACGCAGTTTAGGCAATTCCCTTGTAGAGGTAGGATCACAAGAAGAAAAGGAAGTACCGCCAAATCAAGACGATCGACATTTTACATCTGTTTCTGTACAAACAGAGCCAATTTTTAATGAAAGTCCCGAAGCGATGCGTGAATTTTTGTGCAGCATTGATTCTTTGATGAATCCCGCTTCATCATTGGCAACTCCAGAGAATTGCGTGGGTTCTACTGCGGAAATAAAATTAGCTAGTTCACCGTCTGAAGTTCTACAACGCCCAGCAGATTTTTCCAGTGTTAATAACTTGATCAAATCTATAACGACACCACTATTGGAGCTCTTTCAACGAAAAGAAACCGTTGGAAGTGTTAGTGAAAATTTACAGACAGAAACTGTACATGGTGGTACATTGGATGTTAGAGGACCGCAAACGACCAGGATATCAGAGGCAAATGACTCAGTTCTACGTATTACGAAGTCCACCTGTGATAACTTGTACTCAAAAACCGGTAATACATCGCTGCCCAGTACGAAAGAGCACATAAATGTGGATGAAACAGCAAGGAGAAACAGCAACAATTCCAATCTTCATTTATTTAATCCTAGCTACACGTCACAGAAAAGGGACAGGATTCGTAATCATAATAGTTCGTTTGTAGACAATAACACAGAGCATTTAAAAAGCGATGACATTTTAAGTCCCAAAAATGCTACGGAAGGAATAAGTAGATATTATTCTTCGGATTCACCCGAGTTACTAGTAGAACATGAGAGCAATGACGCATCGAATCGCGAGTCCAATGATGCAAAATATGTAAGTTTAGATAGCATACGGTCGTCAGCTGACTCCAATGAAAATGAAAGAAATTCGAAAATCGATTTACCCCATCAAATTATGGAAGAGGATCCAGACGTTGGAATAAGTAAATGACGTCATTTAAACTAAGCAGAACTAGTTAAAAGAATACCTTATCTCCAAAAGGATAAAAATGAGTTGAGTTTTGAATCGTTTGTTTTTGTTTCCTGTCAGTCTAGATCCCTTTTTGTCTGGTGTTTATTTTTAGTTTGGGATAGAAGCGCCACAACGTGCTATCCCATAAGGAGTCCAATGATGCCACTATTTTGAATTCAAACCAACCGTGAGGCCTTAAAATATTAAAGAATATATTCTTCTTATNTCGAATCGAGTTCTCTCGGTTTCTGTGTTTTTTCTCTCTCTCTCTCTCTCTCTCTCTCTCTCTCTCTCTCTCTCTCTCTCTCTCTCTCTCTCTCTCTCTCTCTCTCTTACCTTCTCTCTTGATCACTTTTTGTCATGAGATAAGTTAGAGCCAGTCAGCCTTAATGGGACTGAAAATCTGTCGAAGGTGTCGGAGACAGTAAGGTGTAGATTTTATCCTCCGTATCCATGGGACAGCCGACCAGGCCTCTTGCGAATGGAGTTCTTTACTAGGATATATTTACTTGCTTAAGAGACGTATGAATAAAAAAGGTGTTTTTGAATGGGACCTGTGTCCCACATTGCTTGATATTTTGAGATAAGCGCGCCCCTTGTTAAAAGGGTGCTTTCGCGCCGCCGTTCTATATTTAAAGCTAGACAACACATCCTAAGAAACGATTCAAGATAAACAGGATGATAAGTGTGTAATCGGAGAAAGTGCGGCAGAGTGTAAGAAATGCGATAGTCGAAGGGACATACTGTCAAAACAAGACGTATGTAGCTGATATCTTAAAGATCATCGCAAGAATCGACCGACAGCTACTAGTAGCTAATTGCATCTAAAAACACTCGGTGTTAGCTGCCAAGACAATATGAGTAGTACAGAGATACTAAAAGACTTTGTGTAGCGACCTGCTTATAGGCTGAGAGTCGGTTGTAAACCATGATAAAAGACGAAGGTTTGCGTAAGACTATCACTCCCTCCTAGCAACACCACAAAGTTTTAGAAACCTCGACAAGATGTATGAAAAGGATACAAGTTTTTGGAAGAAAACAAACTGAAAAAACGGGGTATAAATCCTAATAGTGAAATCCACAAGCTTGGTTAATTAAACTTATGTATCATGTTTGATGTTGAAAAAACAGCGCGGATCTCAGTAAAAATGAGGTGCGACAAAGTCGGGACAAGTGAAATCAGTCTGGAGAAGTACACCTATCCACCGGAGAGATACATCTCTGTTGAGAAAAGGGTTCAATTAGAGTGTCATCCGTTTTCTTCAAGAAACAACAAATTGGAATAACGCCACTTGCCTATTTGTACATTTTTAGACCTGCAGCTCCACTCCAATTAAAGAACAGGGGCAAAATACAGGCCTCTTGTACGACATGCATAAATTTTTGAATAACTTATGCCTCATGACACGTCATCTTTAAAGTTAACTTGTGATTGGAGAGAAGCTTATTGGGTTTCGTATGCCATTTAACTGCACTGATGGAGCCATCAACCCTTTCAATAACCTCTGAAGCAGATATTTGGCTTTTAACGTCAATTTCCCCAGTAACTGAGCTAGATAATACCCTTCTGAGTTTCTTTGTTGTAGCAGTAAGAAATTTTAATTGACCAACTTAGCCGAGACAGCCATTATCGGAAGCAAAATTAACCTCATCAGAAGGTATACGTGTTCTGCAACTTGGGGGTGGGGTGAAGAGAGGGTTGATCGGTTTCATGTTTTTGGCAAGGACCTTTTACATAATTTCTTTCCATGAGTTATTAATTTTGTTTTTTTCAAAAGAATATTAAAGTGCCTTCGCCCAGCATGATTTAAACTTGCATTTGCTTACCAATATTTAAATGTGAATAAAATGTAGATTTTGAATCCAAAATAAGATTGAATAATGTCGTACTTAAAGAGTAACAACACAAAATTACACACCCAAATAAGTGAAATGAGAATCATATTCAAAAGGTTACTCCCACCCCTTCCTGTATTCTGTCTAAACTAAAAGCATACTGGAAGTCAAATATTAAACCCACTCATTATAGTTTGGGTATTTTTTATCGATTTTAAGTAGACTATGAGAAAAATTAAATCCAGCTATTGTGATTTGGGTATTTTTTTATCGATTTTAAGTAGACTATGAGAAAAATTAAATCCAGCTATTGTGATTTGGGTATTTTTTATCGATTTTAAGTAGACTATGAGAAAAATTAAATCCAGCTATTGTGATTTGGGTATTTTTTACGATCTAAAGTAGCCTCACTTATGGCTGTGAAACTTGGAGGACAAAGAAAAGTACTGAAACAAGAATAGAAGCTTTTGAAATGTGGCGTTACCGTAGGATGGATAGAGTGTCTTGGAAAGAAAAAAATACAAATGAAAGGGTCCTGAATAATATAGGAGTAAGCAAAACAACCCTACTAGACAACAAAAAAGGACGAAAAATTACATTTTATGGGTACTCAAGGCGGCACAATTCCCTCCCAAAAATGATAATGGAAGGCACTGTTGAGGGTAAGCGAGGAAAAGGAAGAAAAAGGACCACACGGAAAGGTAACATTGCTGAGATGATAAAGAATTGGACAGACCAGAATGGAGGACTGTGACAGCCGACCTCTTTGAGATGGTACCCTGTTAAGGTAAATTAGCCTATGATTAAAAAATGTTTGAAATAGAAAATACTAAGAATGTGCAGGATAATTTGAACTTGGATGTACTTGGTTGTGCCTTAGCACCAGCTCTGTGTAAAGCAGCTGTACTTGAGATTACTACATACACAAAAAGGTCCAATTTTGTTTTCCAGTAGCACTGAAACGGTCCTTTTATTTTTTCATTTGTATTATTTATTTATATACATGTATAAATTAGAGGAAACGTAGCTTATTGGTTAGTGCAGTTGCACCATAACCAAGAGATTCCGGGTTCGACTCCCCGAGTAGGCGAAAATTCATAGGAACTTTACAAAAGAGAAAGCCATTGGCTGGCATCAGGAAGGGCATCCGACCAAGACAAACCTCATTGCCAAAACGAAAATCCCTGTGAATGGCACCGTTTGAGCTCCATTCTAGTAGCTCGATGGAAAAATTATCGGCCAGTGTAAAGGTACGTCAAACGATATTGTATTATCGAGTAGCAATTGACAAAAAAAATAGGTTTATATTTTATAAAGCTTTGGGCCTTTGTTTTGCACTTCCGTCGACCGTCCAGTTAGGCGATCGTCGTCCAACTTGTCCGGTACTTTAGAGAAAACATCACGACACGCTTTGTAAGATGTCCGCCTAAAGCAGGATAGCCCCGTTTAAAAATCGGCTTTTTCGTCTTCCTTTTTCCGCTCAAATTAATGTTGCTATTATAAGTTGGAAAATCAGAATTATTTTATAAATTCTGTACATTCACCTACTTTGAAGGTTTCAGTCAAACACCGTGGCACCAAGGAAAAAAATGAAAAAAAACCCCTCCCATGAAACATCGTTTCATGTTATACAAGGCACCAGGTCGCCACAATTCTTCGATCAGTTGCTTTGAAAACAATATAACGCTCTTCCGACAACATTTTTGCAGGCCTGTCACAGTGTAAAAGATTGTAACAAATACTTTTTTGTTACCTGGGGCTTATAATAAACCGAATAGGATCCATTACGTCACTCCCGAAACTTGCACGACAAACATTCGGGATTCCACAGGGATTTACAGTTGGGTTGTCTTCTATTTTCACTTGACACGGGTGATGAAACAAACATGAAGAGCAGGAATGAAGGAGACGGTTCTCGCGTAACTGAGCCATTTGGCAATAGTTACTTTCCCTTTTTATAATAATTTAAACCTTTGCGTGAGCAGTATCTACCATTGGATTGATTTTTGTTGACATCGTTACATTTTCACCACAGGCAAGGCTGGAACCCACTAAATTGGAGAGCGTTGATCGTGATATTATGAATCTAAAGATCAAGGTAGTTGTAAACTTAATGGCTTTGAATTTCAAAATATCTTCATTTGTACTCTTAACCAAATTAAACAGCTTATCTCATTTTCAGTTGAAACGTTCAATGGTGTTTATTGCAGACTGTATGTACAGACCATATCGAAAGGTTCAGTGTCAGAACCAAGTATCCTGTTTTTTGGGCAATTTCACAAGAGAATGTTTTAAGCGTTTTGCCTAGAGTTACTTGTACACAAAATTCAGTACTTGATTTCGGTTCCAATCAATAAATATTGGTTACTGCACTAAATGCAGCTGTTCAAATGAAAGACGATGAGTATGTATCATCGGACACCAAAAAGTAAGAACTGCTAGATACTGGGTTCTGACACTTCGGATTTTCAGAATACAATTCTTGTTTCCTTGTGCTTTGTACGTGTGATTTGCGCTTGTCTTGCTCCAAAAATGTCATGTTTCACAATGAAACCACTGATTGAGCCCGAATATGTTTACACATGACTTTGAATTATTTTCCCTTCAAAAAGTAGCAGAAAAGGAATATCCTAGTTAATAGGCCTCACGACGATCTTGATATTAAACAAAGCGCAATACCAACAACGATAATTTGTAAGGATAAGATTATTTAACTTTTTCTGTACGTATTAAGAAATCATTATTTTAGTCGCGATCCGATACTCGATTCCTACCTGATGGAAAACTAGTTATTTCAGTTAAATGTAATCCTGAGAGAATAATTTAGCACAAGAGTCCCTATACCTCGATCTTTTGGTAACTCAGAATACTTGGAAATGTAAAGAGCATTTTCAACAATATAAAAGCAGGTCTTTCTCAATATAGAATATAAAAGCATTTTCCAAATCGATAGTTTTGTTCCCATCGAAAATGAAATACTTTAGCTATCTCTAGAACAGATTATCAAATGCGTCGGCCTTATCCAACGTAAGACAAGATGTAATTCTTCACCAAATCACATTCAAGTTTAAGCGCAAGTTTGACAGAGTTTCCAACGTCCTAGTAATCTATCACCTGAGGTCAATTCTCAAGTTAACTGCCCTTAGGCCCACTATAAAGTTTTTGTGGTAAAAACTCAATACTTAGTTCTGTACTAGTCTTTAAGTAGCAGTAATCATCAACATTCCTGTCGTCTACGTGGGAAAAACTTTAGAGAATGGAACTCAAAACAAACACGTTTTATAATTGTGACTGAATGGTATTATCTTTGATGACCTAATACATGTTGTGGCTCACTCCATGTAGCCACGAAAATATGTATTTTCTTTCTTAAGATAAAAAAACTTTGCCTTTACTCTGCAGATACAATAAATAAGAAATAAAGTGACATAGAATATCGATACACCCTTCATAATTCATATCTCTAAAAGTTAAGCTATAATATAATAGTTCACAAAATATACGGAGAATTTAGACTTGCTTGTCTAGCTAACTGCATAAAAGAACTCGTAAGTTATATGAAGGCGCATTGAAAATTCTAATTACTATTGGACCTTCATCAACAAACGGAATCAGACTTGTATCTATTAAGCTCAAAAACCATTGAACCAAGCTAATATTCAAGTGGGTGACACAAAACCATAAAAAAGGAAGGTTTCAAGTACTTGATTAATTAAAGCTGATTGCTCCCATATATAAAAGCGGGTTTTTGCGACTTCCGTTACCACTATGCCTTTACCGTAATTACAAAAACGGCATGAGTAATAAAATTGGTGGTAATTTCCATTTATGAAATAGAAAAACTGCAATCTCTATTCGGTATGTTCTTCGCATCCTGTGCGAGAGAGAGAGAATGGGCAACTTATTCTCTTGTACCCCGTGAGTTCTGAATACAATAGGCACTCCATAATAAGCCACGAGTATAACCTCAGACCACGTAAAACATATAACAAGTTAGATAAACGCTCCAAAAAGCTAATATAGGCTTCTTTGATGTGGGGAAATGTATCATTTGATAGGTGCCACAATGCTAAAATGAGAAGATTGTCTATTACTACTCAACGATGGCAAAATCTATACGATCAGTGGCCTTTCTATTCAATCCTATTTTAATAAATGGGGCAACACAAAGTGAAGGACTTTCACATCGTTAATCTGTGTCTATGAATAGATACTGTTTCCCTCATCTTAAAAAGGTCAGCAGGTGATAACCATTTTAACTCTTGTCTACTGATGTCTAGTGTCATTGGTATTATCGACAAATGTTAAAGACATAGGATTGTGAGGACCTTTGATCTTCCAGACGAGCTCATGTCCAAAGACTCTACAATAAGCTGCAACGATGATGGAAAGAAAATGAACCAACCGAAAGTAACACCTGCATACACTACAGTAACGATTGGAAAAGCAATAAAAAATCTCTTGAATTTTTGAACTTCACCATTTTCAACCTAACAAATTGTTTTTAAGCATCTGGTAGGCCTTAGTCATTGCTAACTGGTATTTTGCAGAATGGTTTGTGTAGCTCATAAATGAATCTGTAAAAACGCAGAAAAACGTGTGTACCAATTTAGAAATGAATTACTAATGATGAGGATATAGATGACAAGTTCATGACTAATAATCAACTTTACAACCAGGGCTCCAGGTTCCAATTGAGCATGTACCAAGCGACAGTGTGTCGATCAATTAATTCTTCCCCTATTAACACCTAACGGGCCTTTTCCTCCCCTTAATAAACAAAAACTATGGTTAATATCTATACTCGACCCGCTCTTCACCTTCCGTTGCCTGTATAGACTATCTTCAGTGGTGTTCCTATGACCTACTGATGACCAGTTCAAAACAAATTGGGATATCCCACAATCTGTACCTCGTATATTTTTTTTACCATGAATATGACTACTATGAAAATGAGAAAGGAAAAATCCGTTCTTTTTCACAAATACCCCCATTCATCCCCGCACGCGCACCCACATCTCCCTACTCTGTCACATTTTTTATCGGGTTATCACCACTAAAAATAACCATTTGACATACTACTTTCACAACGTAGCTACTTTTACGCAAAAAAAGTAATTTATTTTAATCATTAAACTTCAATAAATCAACGTAATAATTGGGCTCAATATGAGTTACAACATCACAAAGCAATACAGCTCACTCAATCAATAATTACAGTAGAATTTTACATGTTTCTGTAACTTCGTGGTATCTTACATTATATGTTACTGAAATGTTCACAAATAGCTTTAAATGGGTACAAGGTTCTAAAAAAAAATGCTATAAAACGCATTCCGATTTTGTCTTTTTTTTTCTATGCAAATTCAAAATCTCTCTATTCTCTAAAGCACAGAAGCTGATAACAAACTTTTAATTTCTAATTTAATGCCCAATGACTACTCCCGTGAACTTTTTATTTCTGCCTTCGCGCGCATGCTTACTGACAGTTCGCTTGTTTCAAGGCGGACGCTACCCTTGAAAATGAAAGTGGTTTTTGTTTAGCTTCATGAACTTAATACGCATGCTCATACATTTACCTCATGTGGAATAATAATCCCTTTCGTTGAATTTAAATAAAAAACACAGGTCAGAAAAATGTGCATTCTTACATATGTAGTACGAAGAAATTAATCAATAAAGAATAAAAACTGCAAATCGTGGTTAAAATATGGCGCTAATTTCCTCTTTTTCTCTTGATTCGCTTAAAAATCTGATGCAAGCTTGTCTGCGGTTGTTCGTTAAGCGGTACTTGTTACTGTTAATCCAATTGTGGCTCTGTTTATTAACAGTTTTTATACTACAATTTAGTTTTTCCTGAAAATTTCTAAGAATTCTGGTCCTCAATAAAAATTCGGCTCTTCTTAAAAACAAAATTCATTTGCGGTTTGCGGTTGCTGTTGCCCACCTATTCTAAAATAAATTTTCAAATAAAATTCACCTTACACAAATATTTGGTTGTTTCCATGGGATTTAAAATTAATTACTCCCGTTTTTGTACCTAGAGACACAAAGAATGTGGAAATCAGCCAAGTGGGAAGATTTTGCTACCTTGGCTCAGTTATATCCGAGCAGGGTGGATGTCGAGAAGAAATAGATGCCAGGATTAACAGAGCATGGAGAAAGTGGAGAGACGTTAGCGGGGTAGTTTGTGATAGAAATATACCTCTGAAGCTGAAGACCAAGATCTACACAGCAGTCATACGACCTGTGTTACTGTATGGATTAGAAACAGCGGCATTAAGAAAGGCAGAGGAAAGGGCCCTTGAGGTGACAGAGATGCAAATCTTGAGGTGGATATATGGTATATCACTTCTGGAACACCGTACCAACGACGCCATTCGAAGGTTTATCGATGTGCCAAAGATATCCAGGAAGACCAGAGATGCAAGGTTAAAGTGGTATGGGCATGTAATGAGGAGGAATCAGGAGAACCCAATAAAACAAGCATGGCAGAAGGCAGGTCAGGGGGAAAGGAGTAGAAGCAGGCAGAAGCTGAGATGGAGAGATGTTGTAAGAGAGGACATGAGGCAAGTTGGAACGAATGCGGAGGACTACAAGGAGCACGGAAAGTGGCGAGCGGCCGACCCGTTCTAGCGATGGCACAAGACCGTAAGAAGAAGACTCCCATTTTTGTACTTGACAACCATGCATTATCAAACCAACAAAAAACGATGCATTTTCAGCATCAAAAAATACTGTTTAGACCCTCATTGTAAACTTATTTGACAAACTGCGATTTCCTGCAAGTTATTGACAGGTTTGCCTAAAAGCATTTAGTATTTATTGGCATAAAGAAATTTTAGAGCACGCGGGTAAGATCAGCTACGACTAACTGAAGCCGTTCTATAAATCCTGGTGACGATTGATTTGTTATCAGCACTGAATTCAAAAGTTGTACAAATATGTTATAGTTTACTTTAAAGAGATGTATAAATATACGTTAAATATATACAGATGTATATATACATATTCAGATATATATAAAACTATATATATATATAAACTGACCATTGGGTTTCTGGTAGGCACATTGAGATGGTATGTATCAATTCCATATAATCTACCCCTATTTTGACTAAATGGTTGCTTGTACTAAATGTGTAAGTGCAACACTACGGTTATACCAATACCATTTCTGATTTTCCGTTTAAGTTACCTTATGCAATAAGGCACCTTAATAAAAATTCCTATTTGTGAATGAATCACGTTTCAATCGATTTCGCAATTTGCAAATCCAAGAAGCAGGTGGAAATTTGACTTCGTCTAGTGGATTTTAACAACTTTCTTCTATGAGAGTAAAACCTGTGATAAATATATTAATAATTGCAAATTAACTATTTATCCTCATCTATTGTGCTATTTAAGGAATTATGACATTGGTCAAAACTTGCTATTTCGCGAAATTTGCATAAGAACTGTACCTAGTAATCAAGTCTTCTGGTTTCGGTCTTTGTTATATTTGAAGGGGCTAACTATAATTAAAACTGCCTACAATTACATTCTCTGTACTTAATACTGCTTCTTGACTTGCACCCTGCTCGCTGTTCTGATGTGAAAATGAAGAAATCGTAATATTTATACTTATAAATTTAAATGTATTTATGGGTTAAAAGTGCCAACCGAACCTGGAACGCGAAAACCAATTAAATTCTCTTTTAATACCAAGCAACCATTAATTCCCCCCACTGATATTACATTTTGTATGTACTGGGCATTTAAATACATCTCAAAATGCAAACCCCCCACCCCCCTCCTTACGCTTGTAAAGAACAACTCAATAAATGCTAATTCCTTTTGTTTAACGTTGTACTTTTCAAATTGCTATTACTTTCAAGCTTCTGGTAATATCAAAACTTCCTTAAAACTATTTGAACCAGCTTTTGATATGACCTTTGACCCCCCAGATAACTTCGTAAAACCGCGCCTTATAATACTTAAAATACAAATTTCCGATTTCTATCCCTGTGTGACCAATGCCTCCATTAAGCTGATATTGGCTAATATCAGATAATACGTTTCATTACATATTAGGTTATTGTGGCTCAGGAAGACCACAGCACTGGTAAGGATCATTATTTGCACTGTGGTAAACACGCTGAACACGACGGGACTTATTTTGCTGTGACCTCACCTCAACAGTGACTGTAGCAGTTGCTGTTACCTTAGTAACTTGCTCGTCGTCGTCTGAGTCTACTTCTGTCACACGACAGGGCTTACCAGGAATTTTAGCTGTTGGTACTGCTCTTTGATACACATATTCTGGTATGTATTCATCTCTATTTTTAGGTTTCTCTTTTAGAACAGAATTAGAATTAGAACGTGGGTGCATCCTTACATTCGTTTTTGTGCCTCCAGGAAGCCCATCTTTTCGAACCGAAAAGTTTCTGTTTTGATTCTGGTTAATGGGGTAATCAACTTGTTCTTCAAAATCATCCATGTCTTCAACACAACAATCTGGTATCTCATTGTCTGTTTCGTGGTATTGAAGAGGTAAACAAGTAGTAATAGGTGTACCAGGTCTGGACGGTTTTAGCGTTGAAGTACTACTGCTTGACTGGCGACCAGGCTCAATACCATCTGGTGTGCATATCTCCGGTACCGGACTAAGTTTTTTCGAAACGGTACGAATGTTTCCTCCATGTCTTAATTTTCTTGTTCGGTGATTTGTCAATTCCCTTCGACCCTGGGTATTAAAAGGATCACGAGCAGATTTTAATGTCGAAAAGGGATCCGTACCCTTCGTAGTTACAAATGTACCGTGTTTTTGATTTGTTAAATCAGTCCGAACTTTCGGCAACCGGACTGGTTCGTGATCTAACATTTGAAGAATAATAGCACCATCCTTTGCACTCCCTGATTTGTCATTTGGGTTAACGATTCTTAAGTTACTTTTCTCGTTATCCGGAAAAACTGACATAGCTCGCTCTTCTATACAAGGGTTGACCCGTCTGTGTGTCACTTCACAACACGGCCCAAAGAAAGACAGTAGAACGGGTAACAAAAGTAGTCCATTCGCCGCACCAATCAGAACAAGTGCGAGTATTAAATCGAAAAAATACCGTTTCACAAAATCGAATTCTGAGCTGGCTAACATAATAATTCCCAAAAAGGTTGACATTACACCGTCAATAATCGGCGTAAATAATCGGGTGATAGCAGTTTTAATCCGCTCGTTGCGGCTTCCTTGCGCAGAAATAAATGCTAAACAAATGTGAACTGTGAACTCCACGCCAACACCAACAGATGTTATGATAGTAACAACTGGTACAGCACTAAGGCGTAAACCAAGCAAACCAATTACTCCAAATAATTCGAATGTTATCGAGGCAAGTATAAGTGTTGTTATGGCAGCACCCCAAACATTCATTAAGGACAGTGCTAGTACAATAAAAGTAGCGATGAAAATTAATCCAATAGATAACCACAGATGTCTTCCAAGGTTAACATACTGTTCCCAATAGGTAAATGGTATACCTTGTGGATAAGTGGGAAGGCCTCGCTTCGTAAACTCCGTACATACCTCACGAAAATTCTGTAGAAAAATGGGAAAGAAAGAGTTTTTACTTTACAACATAGATACGTGTTCGCGTGAATGCGCTACACTCACAGGGGTATATACACATACGACTTATCGCTTATTTACACATACTATGTTAATATTGTTTCGCTTTTTGGGAGTATTACAGTTGTTTGCGTTTCTTGGTAGTTACCGTCTTAAACAGGTCGGAAAATTGCGATTGGAATGAACGAAAATATGCCGGAGTTGATTTTCCTATTGAAAGCCTTTGCAAGGTAAAAATTATAAATATCATTTGAGAAGGCTATGCTGGTAGAAAAAATATCAATACTAGCCACAGTTTTAAAAAAGGAGAAAAAAAAAGCACCATCAAAATATTAAATATGCTGCAAATTTCACTACTGAAAACCACAAATTTTGCGCATGCGAAGTGCAAAAAAAAATTGGTTATTTAACGCAAATGCCATAAATGACGTCAGAAACAACGTCATCATTTATTCTCTTGATTTTTTCCCTAATNCAGGTCGGAAAATTGCGATTGGAATGAACGAAAATATGCCGGAGTTGATTTTCCTATTGAAAGCCTTTGCAAGGTAAAAATTATAAATATCATTTGAGAAGGCTATGCTGGTAGAAAAAATATCAATACTAGCCACAGTTTTAAAAAAGGAGAAAAAAAAAGCACCATCAAAATATTAAATATGCTGCAAATTTCACTACTGAAAACCACAAATTTTGCGCATGCGAAGTGCAAAAAAAAATTGGTTATTTAACGCAAATGCCATAAATGACGTCAGAAACAACGTCATCATTTATTCTCTTGATTTTTTCCCTAATTTTTTTATATCCAAGGTAAATTCTTAAATAAAACAATATAATGTATTTTCTCAAATATGAACCTTAATGGTACTATATTTGTCGAAAAAACATCGTTTTCTCTCACTTAAACCCTTCTACAGATGTTAATATTGAGTAGGTATCCACTGTGTATCCAGCTTCTTCAACCATACTGGGTATATTGTATTCTCTGAATTAACCGCCTACCCTCAAACTTGCACACAGCTTAAAGAGTTTTCAAAGCAAATGAACCAACCTCTTTAAAAGGCGTTCCAAATGCACTACGTGAGATTGTGGAGATACCTGGAGGACTCTTCAAACAGATTACTATCTAAAAGATCACGTTCACGCGTAATGGTGCCCCCTCAGAATTGCCATTACTGAAATGCACTTTGGATGTGCTCTTCGAATTCAATTTACGTATTATGTGATTAGATCATATATCAGCTTAATATGCTGTAGTTTATTCTTTTGAGTCAGGTTTTTTTTAATTGTCAGCTTTCAAGGTGTTTGGCTTAAATAAGCAAGCCAGCTCTTTTGTAATCAAGTTCTGGAAAACTGAGATCTGAGATGACTACGACAGTGTTAGTTCTTCCTTCCTGCATAGCAAGTCTTTGAAGAAACCCATATCATAGCTATTCAATGAAATTTGATTTTTAACCTCCTTAGTCGGTATATCCTTTAAAGGATCATTTCGTCATCAAGTTGATTATTCATAACTTTATCGGGTTTACGAATCATATTGGAGAACTACAATATCTTCTACCAGAAGTCACTACTATTTTCAAAACAGAATATGATCTAATGACCTTGGGATTAAATCACGCGTCTTACAACCTAATAACATAAACATTGGACTAGGAAGCTTGATGTTAAGTATTCTAGAGGATCTCATTTCGTGATGAATCATGTTCTTAGAGTCAGGGATTATCTTTACTTTGTAGTTTTATTTAGATTCAATCACCTCGGTGTAGATGATGTAAAATCCAAACATACGTGGCAATGCACTTTTTTAATAGCAAATATGATCGTTAATGGTCAGCTAAAAGACAATACATAAACCATGACGTTTAAAACAATGGAAATAGATGCTACAGTTATACCAATTTTCGTGTATGATATTAGAAAATACCAGAAACCTCCCGATTTATCGAAAATGCCATGTACAGCTGTTGAACCAAATAAAAAATATAAACAATGGGCCTTGCCTCGGCTAACTAAACCTATCTTGAATTTTTACTGTAAAATGTATTGGAAGCTTTAAAACTTAAAACTGCAATTTTTAACCAGTAATTACAGTGATGAAATTCTATGTCACTTCAATCTACTTCAATCTTTGGAATGCTAGAACTCCGTCAGGTCTAATTGTTATGGTTTAGTTGTGATGAGATCATTATTAATCAACAGTAATTTCATTTTAACAGAAGAACGTTATCTGCATAATATTTGTTATTTTTGTACTGTTGTAAAACTCTTAGGTGGAGTTTAAACAAGCTATATACCTAAAACACACATTTGGAACCAATTTTGGCTGCAACTTCTGTAAGGTGACTGAAATGGATGAACGATAAACGACACGAGAGTACCATTTTATAAGGGTGTCAACGAAGGCGTTCTAGACGCGGTGGCGACCGGATGCTGATCAGTTAGGTTCTCCTCACTGGTCAGTAACGAATGTATTTCACTTCCAAGCTGTTCTTCTGTACTACCGAAGAAATCGAGCTCGATGTTCCTGTGATTTCCAATCTGCTTCGTCGTCAATTTGAAAAAGGTTTTTGAATCCTGTGTGCCCCAGTGGGTAAGTAACAGCTGAGTTTTATACTTTTTCTCCAAACTGATATGCCTTGTTTGTAGGCTGCTGGTCCTCTTCGTAACGCCTTGGCAGTATGCATAGGTGGCATTTAGGAGAAATCCTGGCAGACCTTGTGTGACTGGATAACAACTGTTGGCTCTATCTCAAAAGCCAACCAGGAAATGTCCGTCTCCGACGCCCCCTGTAGTTGGGAGAGATATTCCAGGTGCAACCTACGTACTTGGTCACAGATACATACTGTAGAGGCGTTACTGTGGGTTCTGGATGTTCATTTGTGCGGCGGTGAGGAGATTGGGTTCTAGTTTTGAATGAAGCTCATCGGTGTGGTCTTCCACCCTGCCTCCAGCAGCTTACACAACAACAACAACTTACACAACAACAACCATTTGTAAAACTTGGAAATGACAGGCACAAATATTCATTCCCAAATTGCTCATAACCATTGATGAATATCGCTAAGGGTACTTAAAGGAATTTAGAAATCTTTGTTTCAAGATCCCCTCACAGCTATGTTGCAACTACTTTGCCTGGCACATTACACTGATAAAACTAATATTCTTAGAAATATGTAAATTCTTGTCACTTAGGGTAACACCACTTCATTTTATAAGAGACAAATTCTGGGATAAGCTGGAATTTTGGTCATTGCTCTTAGCAATGCAGGCAACTACAAGTCAGAATAGTAAATGGTTACAAGTATCTAATATAGAAGACTCTCTTTTACCTTGATAAGATCTAAAAAGTCTTTATTTGTTTTCATTCCATGTGCATAAAATGGCATAAGAGCAATTTGGATCGGTGAAGCCTTGGGAATTAAATTATCTGTGTAAAAATAAAAACAACTATTTATTTATCCAACTGATGAATGTAATATATACAGATAAAAACCAAAACAAGTTCTTAATAAAAGAGCCAAGGGTGAAGGGTAAGTTAATGATTCTAATTAGGCCAATTTGACCTGTTTGGTCTTAAAGGTACTGTAACAGTTAAGGGATTATCCAGGGTCATTTTGATAGCAGTTGATTGCCATCAGCCCTCGAATATAATTCCTTCATTTCTTTTTCTTCAATTTTTAAAAGTGATTTCCCTCAAAGCAATGTCTCAAAAGTCAAAACGAATATTTTAAATAAACACAGATGGGATGGTAGAAGGAAAGAAAACACGCGGACGGCCGTGCAAACGCTGGTGTGACAATGTTTACATTTGATCACATTTTCAGACCAACTTCATATTATCACGAAAGACCGGAATCAATGGAAAATACATTCACATGTTAGTGTGCAATCTGGTTTAACTTGAGGCAGCGTCACATGATAATAAACACAGACCGTTTTGTTTTGTCTTTGCAAAGTCTTATTACACCTCCCTTTTCACTTTGTTGACTAAAAAAAGCCAAAAATGGCAAAGTTTAACCCAAAATATGACATTACTAAACTACCTTAAATATTACACATTATCAGTTCGCATCAACATTGTATTCTATTATCTTTTCTTTTAATACTTTTTATTTCATTCCAATTAAGTGCTACATTGAAGTATTGAATCCCACGAAAATATGTTCTTGTTCAAGGGGGTATAAAGTGAGGGGTAAGGTTATAAAAGTTTGAGCCCCAATCTCCAATTTTTATCCATACTTCGAAAAAAACCTCCATGACCTCTTAAAACTCCGCTTTAGAAACAAAATTCTATTTTAGCTAGCCTCTGTAAAATAAAATACCACCTCAAAATTAACAAGAAAAGCGCTCAGAAAGTGCAAACCTCCATCGAGCACAACCTTCTTGACATGGGTAATAATGTGAGAAATCGCTGCTACCGTATTCTTTTACATATTTATCAGTCAAAAATGACAGAAGAGACAAGTTCAGAAATGAAGAGATCAGGAAAAACTTGGGCGTTGCGGAAGCGTCAAAGAAGCTACAGGAAAATCGGTTGCGATTGTTTGGGCATGTTGAAAGAAGAGATGAACAGTATATGGGAAAGAGATGCGTGCGGGTGGAGATACCAGGACGAAGAGGACGAAGACGACGAAGAAGACCAGGAAGACCGAGGCGCAGATGGAAGTAAAACATCATATCCTCTCAAGAGGGAGGATACACAGGACCGTACACAGTGGAGATGCTATATTCGCCACGACGACCCCTGGTAAAAGTCAGAGAAAAAGAAGAAGAAGCAGTCAAAAGCCTAAAAAAGGAAATTAACTTTATTGAAATCGTGTGCTTCTTTTAATAGTATTTCTAAAAACACAAAAACCTCTTTACTGGGCAGACGTTTGGTTACCAAACATTGTCTTTTTGTTTAGGTCCACAAAGATATCTGTCATTAGCGTTGGTGTACCTTAAAAATGCACTCAGAGCGTCCAAACATTTGCCGATCAACATTAGAATTTAATTAATTTTTTCTTATAGTACTGTTAACATTTCCTGAAAATTTCATTTTGATCACTTTGTAACATTTTCAGACTTAATAAGGCCACTGAAAAACATGCAAAAAAAATCTCAACTAGTTAAGTAACCAATCATCAACGAACTAATCAACCAATCAAGCATTTAACCAATCAACCAATAAATCAACTAGTTAACCAATCAAAAAACCAGGCAGAGGGCAATCAAGCATTTAACCAACCAATCAATCAATGAAATCAATGAAATCAATCAAATCAAGCAAGCAAACAACCAACCAATCAAATCAAACAAGCAAGCAAGCAACCAACCAACCAACCAAATCAAGCAAGCAAGCAACCAACCAACTAATCAAATCAATCACCATCAATCAACAAAACAGTTAGGGTCATAAAAGCATAACCTCCTGTCGGCGGAAATAAATAATAAACTTTTAATGATGTAGTTTAACTTACCTGATGAGTTTATAGGGATCCTGATGTCCATAAAATTATTCCAAAGGGGTGGTATTGGTCTAAGCCCCATCTACAAAAACAAGAGCAAAGTATTCATTCTTTTGAACAGGCATTTGAATGTTTTAAGTATGACGGTGGTAAGAGTGCCTATTTCTACTTATCAAAAACTATAATGCTATCCTTTCTATTCTAAGCTTTTTTAATTGGCCATTTGTAATGAGAAAAAAGCAAATACATAGACCCTAGGAACAAATTACATTTTCTTAACTGACCACTCAAATAAGTCTATTTTCTTTTCATCAATTAGTGCTCATGTGCGAACGGTACTTAAATAACATCAACATAGATTGCTTTTACATGCAGTTCTTCAATGGTTTTTGATAGACGGACTGAATATATCAATATTTCTTGTGCATAGTAAAACATTACCATCATCCTTATCATCATCGTCATCATTATCATTATTATAATCCTCATCCTCTTCACCATCATCATTATCATCCTCATCATTGGTATCATTGTCATTATTTTAACCAGCATCACCATCTTTATTATCATCTTTATATCATTACCATCATCATTATGACTATCATCATCCACTTTATCATCATTACTATCACCATTACGATTACCATCATTAGTATCACCATCATTCCCATCATCATCATCATTACATCATCATTACATCATCATTACATTATCATCATCATCATCATTGGTATCATTTTTAACTTAATTAGCATCACCACCCTTACCATGATCTTCACTATCATTAACACCATCATAATTATCGTTATAATTACCATCGCCACTATCATCATTACGATTACCACCACTATCATCATCATTATCACCACTATTGCTACCACTAACCATTAACTTCATCATTAACGCCCCCATTATCAATTTCCAAATAAAAATTATTTCAAAACTTTGAAGTTTCGTATGTTAGGTATTTATAATGTTCGCTCTATTTGCATTGTGATCTCTATGATTAACGAAAAGGTATTTATTTCAATATTCCAGTGTTTCATTCAGGCGATGCTGCAATTCCAAAGAATTAGAAATAAAGATTGAATACTTACCTCTGATGCCTGGTACCCAAGAACGTCAGCATTGTACCAAGCAGTCAGGTAATGATAAAAGCAGCTGGGCAAAATCACGCCATTATCATCCACTAATCGCCCATTAGGAATCTAAAATCAAAGAAAGGTTTAGTTTTTGAGCATTTGAGAAACCAAGGCATGTATATAAGAAGTAAAGTTAGAAAAATTAATGTAGCTCGAGTTCCAGAAATTCCACGTAATTCCTCTCTTGTTCCCTTTCTAAAATTCCTCTTCACAGGTCGATGTGGAGCAAGTTATTTTGTCGTGCGAATTTTCCGACTGGTATAAGCCATGTATGCCACGGAAAAAGACATTTTGCGTCGTTTGAGGAGTGTTATTTGATGTTATAATGCATTCAAAGCGTGTTTATATGAAAAAATTGAAGTAAATGAAATGACTAGAAAATAACGGTCATAACGGTGGAAGCACTCCCTTCGATACTATCAGCCACGAATGCTCTACAATTAATCAATTGGAACCTATATCTGATAATTGATACAAATATAGAAATAATAACAGTAATAATAATAAAAAAAAAATAAAAAAATAATAATAATAATAATAACAAAATTAAATTAAATTAAACAATACAAACTCTGGTTATAAAATCTTAGATGGAATTATTAATCACCTCTTTTACATGGATGACTTGAAGTTATATGCTAAAAATGATCAGCAGCTAGAAGGACTTTTGACAATGGTTAAGGAGTTTAGTGATGATATCTGTATGGATTTCGGACTTGATAAATGTGCTAAAGCTTCCTTTGTTAGAGGTAATCTAAGTAGAACATCTTCTATTGTTATAGATACAGACACCACAATTAGAGAACTTGAGCAGGATGAAACGTATAAGTACCTGGGTGTAAATGAAGGTAATGGAATTAATCACGCTACAATGAAAGAACGAATTCGTAAGGAGTACTACCGACGAGTACGGCTCATCTTGAAAACTGAACTTAATTCTAAAAATAAGGTCGAAGCAATTAATAGTCTTGCTGTTCCAGTTGTCCAGTATAGTTACAATATTATAAATTGGAACCTTTCTGATCTAAAAAGAATGGATACGAAAACCAGGAAATTGTTGACAGCCAATCGAATGCTCCACCCGAAGGCAGACGTTGATCGTCNACATCAACAGTTCCTGTCGTCATTGACGCATTAGGTACGATCAAAAAGGGCACCCAAAAACACTTAGACAAAATACCAGGAAATCACTGCCTCCAGGAAATCCAAAAGATTGTCTTAAACAGCACTGCTCATATCCTCAGAAACTTCCATGTAAACAGTATATTTTTTCAACACTTTTTTAGTTTTTTTTATATATATATATCTAAATTATTTTTATTATTTTTATAGTTCTTTTTTATAAATTTGAATTATTTTTTACCAAATTTTTATATATTTTTTTTACAATTTTATACTTTTACATACACGTTCCTGTCAATACATTTAAAACCTTTACTCGCCTTAGGTCACTGGGTGTGACCCGGTTAGTAATTGTATGAAAACGCAATTAAAATAAACAGATTTTATAATAATAATAATGGTTATCTAAAATGTTCCGTAATTAACGACACCATAATAATAATAATAATAATAATAATAGTGGTTATCTAAAACACCCATCTAAAAACAGAGCCACACGAAGGTTAACTCTTTCCATTAACGAGACCATTCACGTTAAATCATATGTCAATTAGTCAAACACTTTTTCATCTGAGGATAACGGTTCTCGCAAGGTGTAAACACCCTATTTTATAACAATTCGTAATCACTGTTTTCAATGTATAGAAGGCGAATTGAATTATGCAAAACAGACTATGATTGTAGATACACTGTTTACATGTCTTACTCTTCTCGTAGTCAATGTTAATATTATGGATTGCATATAAAATAAGATATTCAGAACACAATCTTACAAATGTGTAAGTAATCACAAGGAACATACCCTACTGAAATTTTGCGGTCTTTTTCGATCTTCGCTAACCAATAATAACTTAAAGCCAAGTACTGCATCTTTAGAAGCGTTACCATACCAACCATATTGATGAAATCTGCCCTCCAGCCATTCTTTCTTAAATGTTTTTTCAACATCTAAGGATAAAAGTAAGAAATGATCAATTGCTTAGTTATGTACCGTTTTGAAACTTTGTGAAAAGTGGTAGGAGTTTCAAGTAGTTGTAAAATGGGTTAACCAATCAATCACATGTATTTTATTCTATAGGTGCCACACACTATTCAACCAAAGATGCTTCAGTTTTAAATTCTTGATTTTTTTTACTACTACTACATCAGAAATACTCGTGCCCACAGTCATTCTTTCTCTATTAATTTATACTAATTAACTGTGTGTTCAGTATCGTTTTGGTGTACAGCAAAATTCCTAGTCCCTTTCTGTCTTCTGATAATACTTTCAATAAATTTGGTGATTTTTAATTAAAAATGAAAAAGATAATATTTCGTCTTAAATCCTAAATTTCAAAATGAGTGCTGGGGTTTAATGGAATGAGAGCAGCCGAAAATAAAGAAGAAGACGAGGAGAAAGAGGAAGAAGAGGAGGTGAAAAAAGAGAAGCAGGAAGGAGAGGAGGAGCAGGAAGAAGAAGAGAAGGAGCAAGAAGAGAAGGAGCAAGAAGAGGAGGAGTAGGAAGATGAGGAGGAAGAAGAAGAAGAGGAGGAGGAAGAAGAAGAAGAGGAGGAGGAGAAGGAGGAAGAAGAAGAGGAGGAGGAAGAGGAAGAAGAAGAGGAGGAGGAAGAGGAGGAGGAGGAGGAAGAAGAAGAGGAGGAGGAAGAAGAAGAGGAGGAAGAAGAAGAGAAGGAGGAAGATAATGAGGGATAAAATGAGGAGGAAGAAGGGGAGAAGGAGGAAGAAAAAGAAGCAGAGCTGGAAGATGAAAAAGAAGAAGCAGAGGAGGAAGAAGGCGTTTGGGTTTAACGAGGATTATTGTATTCCTTAAATACAATTTTAGTTTGCCGTACTTGTCTTACAAATACCATATTTTTTTAAATGAGGTACTGATCAGCGACGACGCAACTAAAATATCTGCGTCTTGTTACAGAACTTAGCCACTCATAGTGAGTGGTGTCATTTCTTGGGTCACTACTTTTGCGTCAGGAATCAAGTATCCTTAGTAACACCTAAAGTATCTCTAGTTGGCTACTTCTACACAAAGTATGTGTTCATTCCAAAGTTGTAATCTTACCCAGAAGCCATTGCCGGAAATAAACTAGCCAGAATGGTTTGGTGTTTTGTTTTTCGTTCATTGCTACGTTTTTAACCTAAAAAATAAAAACATAAATGCAAACTAGATAACTTCTAATACATTAAAATAACATAAAGGATATAAACACACAATTATATCCACATATACCAATATATTTAATCATACAGNTATTATTATTATTATTATTATTATTATTATTATTATTATTATTATTATTATTATTAGCAGTGGTGACGAAGCGCTTGGGGCGCAGTTTAAAAGAGTTGGACATCCCTGATGTCTTGCGTGGACTCCAAACATCTACCATCATTGGAACTACCAACATATTGAGGAAGGTGCTTAACCTCTAAAGCTACTGGTCGGTAGCCGGGGTTAAGTTTTCTCGTCCGGCAGGTGAATACCATCTCCCTGTGCGGGCTGTCATGCTGGACATGAACTTTGTTCATTATTATTATTATTACGCTCCTCTTCCTTATTCTCAAGCATAGACCGAGTGATAGTAACCCTGGTTTCCGGTTCAGGCTTTAACCACGTCCATAGTGCACCCAGTGAAGTTATCCGTTACAATTGGCAGGTTACCGACTTTTTTATATATGTTGTTAAGATGGGAATGGATGCGAGGAGGAGCCAGTAAACAAAAACATTTAAAAACTAGTAAGAAAATTCAATAAAAAAGGTACCTACACGAGTCTTCTGTGAGGGAAAGAAATGAAAAATCCCACGTTACTGCTTACCACCACAGTGGTTGTACTTATTATAATCACCGTGACCACTAGCAACACCATTTCTACACTTTAGCATCCGCTTTTTATCATCGTAATACACAATAAAATCTAATTCAAAAATATGGTAAATATCGAATATCAATCGTACCTCTCCAAATGATCGGTGTAGTGAATGAAGCAGCTTTTGATTGTTTGGGTAATCAGTTTTCTCCATTGTTACTGCATATATCTGGTAAAAATTGAAATACTTGAACTGCGATTCTACAAAATGGTGTTCAGCACTTCCTCTTGGTACCATCTCTGAAGGATCGAGTCCACTGGTAACTTGAAATGCTCCATACGCGCAAACACCAACAAATATTGCGAAAATAAATAGCACAAAAATCTAGGAGAAGAAATATATATTTTCTATTTAAAGATTTTTCACATTGTTAAAAGCCATTTCTTTTTTTGTCATGGAGTGGCGTATAGAGAGTTGGAAGGAAAGAAGGATTGAGTAAGAAACGATTGGGGAAGAGAAACGGTAGAAGTGGGCAAAAGATGGGAGAAAAAAAGTGGTCAGAGAAGATAACTGGCAAGAAAAATACATCGACTTTTTACGCATTAAAAACATTCCGACTATAGGTCAAAGAAATGAACACAAAACAGTGGCATACACAAGCGCGCACATACACAGTGATAGCAGTTTATTGAAAAATATAACTGAAAAATAAAATATATTTATATTAATAAAAAGACGTACCTTTATAGGTAGTGATTGCAACCAAACACTAAAATAAACATCTGCAAAATACGAAAAGGACAATTTCTGTAGTAATAAACATAATTTGCTCTCCTGGTTTTTATTTGATGCGGTTTCTCTGGGCTGTTTTTCCCTGTCACTTTGCACACGCTGTGTTGACCAAGGAGTCCCAAAATTGTTTTTATGTGTATCGGTTCGTATAGTAAATGATCTATTGGGCTGGTCTTTATCTTTTTCAATATATGCAGCTACACTGGCTCCAGCACAAATAGAAGATCCGTCAGTTCTTCCATCCAAGTTGATAAAAGCAACATCTTGTTGCAGCACACTCGGTGTTGTCTGCGGTGTTGGCTCTTCTCTGAAAATTTTCAAAAAAAATAATTTAAAATTAAAAGCTTTTAAACAAGACGTTTGCTGTGGTTATTCCCAACACACACAAAAACACACGGACACACACACACAAGCACACACACACACAACACACACACACACACACAACACACACACACACACACACACACACACACACAAACACACACACACACAAACACACACAAACAAGCAAAAACAAAAACACACACAACACAAAGCCAGCACACAAACAAAAAAACAACAAAACACACACACAACAA
>RDPX01000049.1:2688990-2700606 GCA_003991215.1 Morbakka virulenta | reverse complement strand
CACACAAGCACACACACACGCACACACACACGCACACACAAAAGCACACACACAAGCACACACACAAGCACACACACAAGCACACACACACACGAACACGCACACACCGAGACAAAAAAAATGTAAACTGATTTGTTGCCTATTTTTCTTTCAGCTGTCAATTGTAACTAATACAGACGTCATTCCAACTGCACATAATTACAATACTTCTGGCATTTGATGGCTTTGCTTTAACTAAACAATAAAAAATCTTTCTTACACACTGTTCCGTTGGTTGACGTTAGGAAGGGCACCGTAGATGCCGATTTCCTGCGCAAAAATAACGTTAATATAAAAAAACAAACAAAAAAAGCACAGCTAAATTTACTTTAAAATTTCAATCCTCGGTCACGCATGCTGTATCTAGCCTAACAATGCGATGACCCCTCACAGTTCTTTCTTTTAACACTTAAATCTGATATAAATCTTACAATTCCCGAGTTACAAAGTCAAGCTTACACTAACGTACAAACTCGCAAACCTTAATTAGCCTCGATTACCAAAACAATAATCATAAAAAATTCCATTACGTCTGGTGAAGCCATTAAAATCTAGACCTTCGGAAAGGGGAGTTTGTTCCAAAGGTAAGCTTTTTTGAGACGTAGATTATTATCTTTCATAAATATCCAATTAGGTTCGCATTATAACTACATAAAGAAGTGATCATGCAACATAATATATTCTATATGCTTGGAATCAACAACTTGATACTGTTCTTAAACCGAGTTGTTATTGCTTCAAGTACTCCAATGATAATTTGGGTTCCTGTCACTTTTCGCGCTTCCTACATTTCCCATTATCATCATTATCACATTATTATTAATAATAATAATCATCATCGTATAAATACAACTTATAGCCTTCACTTACCTTCCAAAACAAATAAAAAGATCATAACTTTTTTGTTTAATTCTTTTGATATCAAATGCAAGAGTTGAGGTAAACACAAAGAAAACGGAAAGAAAATTGAACACGACGATCATGGCTGCCTAGGAAATAACCAAGAAAAATACAAATTAGTCAAAAAAAGGGACTGCAATGGTACACAGTGGTGGTTATTCCAGCATTGTGTTTTTTATTGTCGTCTTACTAACCAAATTTTGATTTTTTTTCTTTTTGTATATGATTTTCGGGAATAACTTCAAAATTAAAAAACATGTTTTTCCTCAAGTTCTGAGGTCGAAGAAACTCGGTTTTTTCCAGTGTCAAATAGTCAGACGCCTCGTGTCACCAAAATATTTTGTGCAAATATAGTGCAAATTTGTTTGACGAAGCTATGGAAGACAAATTTGATGTCAAGGGTCAAGAGCCCATCCTCAAAACGAACAACAACAGACAATCTGGCATCACAACCAGCCTTGCAAAGTGCCTAAAAAAAGTCGAGACAGTCTCCGGACAGACGGGATCCCATGTACCAATTTAATCCGAGTTGCATGACACAGATGATAACAGACAGTATTGTTTGTCACAAATTTTAGAACGCGAACAACAATAAGGCCACAAATAAAGACGCAGAAGTATCAATTTTCAACTCACCTGTCTTGCAAAATCTTGAAGAGCCGGAACCGGAACAATGGAAGCCATTGTAAATGCAACTGCATTTGTGAACGACGTTAATGTGATACTCAAGCCACTCTTTTCCAGACATTCGCCTAAGATTTCCTTTTCCTCTACTTCACCCGACTCGGAAATATTCACGTAGGTGCGAGCTACGATAAACATGTCATCAACTCCAAGCCCAAGGGCGAGAAATGGAAGAATCTGAGAAACGAAAAAATTAACAACTCAACACAAATTCTGCAAAGAAGCTTCGTTATTATTTCAGTCAAGGAAATTTTTCCCCCCTTCAGTTATACGTAGGATGCATCTTCTTAATAGGAAAGAAAACTCTCCTTCCATGTTAAATATATTTAAAACCTCGTTACTACATTCCTGTAACAGAATAAAAACCACAAAACCTCACTTTCAATCTATACTTTGCAAGTAGTTCCTTGTGCGCGTGGTGCATACGACAAAAGTTCTAGGGGAAACGCTTCTTGGGACCATCGCTCTTTATTTCGGAATCAGAAGTACCAACTAAGTCGTATCATCATCATCATCATCATCATTATCATCATCATTATTATTACTATTATTACTATGATGATGATAATATAAAGTGTACTGCATCTGTAGTAGTAGAAACGTCCTACAGTTGCAATCAGTCCTTCATTTGGACCCACTGCATTTTATCCCCAGAGAGCATTCTTAGCTCCCGGAGTCTTTTTGCGGTTTTTAGAGTTCCTAGTCCTGCATCTTTGAGGTCTCCTCTTTGAGGTCTCCACACTGTGTATATCTGTGTAGTGTCTTGCCTTGGATGCCTTGTATTTGTTGAATACCACTACAGAAAATTCTACGGCTTTTTGTACTGCGGTGTCCCCTGGTATCCGACGTATGTGTCCGAACACTGACCATCTGTATTGAACCCTTTTTGTAGATAGTGGGATGATGTTACACATCTTATAAGAGCCTAATTCGCATCACAGAGAAAATGCTACAAATAAGGTATGACTATTTATAACTACCAATAACTGTAAGTTGCAGAAAAACGATACAGTCACATATTGTAAGGGTTAATCATTTAGACAAGTCCTGGCATCACCATACAAATTATGGTCTCCTATACATTAATACTGTTCTTGGTATTTTAGTCATTATGCGTTTCCCAGTATCCTTTTCGTTGAATATTAATGAAATTAATATTCAACGAAAATGACTAAAAAAGAACACCAATCACTACTGGTACAGATTTAATCTCAACCCAGGGCATCTTTTTTTTATTTCGTATACAAACTATTGGTTCTTCGTTAGTTTTTTCCTAATTTCTTAGGTTTCAAGTTCTTCTGCTGTGGACAGCATATCCATATCTGTTTCTTCTCCTTTTCTTCCAACATAAATTCTTATCTCTGCGCTGCAGTCGTTTTTCTGAGGTTTAATTAAAAATCGCTTACAAGCTTTGCCTTATCATTCTCCTAAATTGTTCCTCTGTCCAATCTCTCAGTACCAACCAATGTCTATTCCTTAGTAGTAGCTTATTATTACCATTAAAAACAAATGACTATACTGGGTGAGTTCGTCAGTCGTAATACAATATACAAGCAATTAAAATACATTACATACACNATCATCATCATCATCATCATCATTATCATCATCATCATCATTATTATTACTATTATTACTATGATGATGATAATATAAAGTGTACTGCATCTGTAGTAGTAGAAACGTCCTACAGTTGCAATCAGTCCTTCATTTGGACCCACTGCATTTTATCCCCAGAGAGCATTCTTAGCTCCCGGAGTCTTTTTGCGGTTTTTAGAGTTCCTAGTCCTGCATCTTTGAGGTCTCCTCTTTGAGGTCTCCACACTGTGTATATCTGTGTAGTGTCTTGCCTTGGATGCCTTGTATTTGTTGAATACCACTACAGAAAATTCTACGGCTTTTTGTACTGCGGTGTCCCCTGGTATCCGACGTATGTGTCCGAACACTGACCATCTGTATTGAACCCTTTTTGTAGATAGTGGGATGATGTTACACATCTTATAAGAGCCTAATTCGCATCACAGAGAAAATGCTACAAATAAGGTATGACTATTTATAACTACCAATAACTGTAAGTTGCAGAAAAACGATACAGTCACATATTGTAAGGGTTAATCATTTAGACAAGTCCTGGCATCACCATACAAATTACGGTCTCCTATACATTAATACTGCTCTTGGTATTTTAGTCATTATGCGTTTCCCAGTATCCTTTTCGTTGAATATTAATGAAATTAATATTCAACGAAAATGACTAGTATACAAACTATTGGTTCTTCGTTAGTTTTTTCCTAATTTCTTAGGTTTCAAGTTCTTCTGCTGTGGACAGCATATCCATATCTTTTTCTTCTCCTTTTCTTCCAACATAAATTCTTATCTCTGCGCTGCAGTCGTTTTTCTGAGGTTTAATTAAAAATCGCTTACAAGCTTTGCCTTATCATTCTCCTAAATTGTTCCTCTGTCCAATCTCTCAGTACCAACCAATGTCTATTCCTTAGTAGTAGCTTATTATTACCATTAAAAACAAATGACTATACTGGGTGAGTTCGTCAGTCGTAATACAATATACAAGCAATTAAAATACATTACATACACTGTTGCTGTAGATTTAAGAAAGGATCTCATGACCAGAATGGCTTACCTGTGTCGAGGCTGCGTTGAAAGTAAGCTTTAACAGTGAGCACAAACCTAGGGCTGCTCCAACAGATAAAGACACCACAACGACGCCAATGAGCCCCACCAAACCGTACGAAAAAACAGAATCTGTCCATCGTTTGAGTGTTATGATAGCATACAACGCCTGTAATGAATGAAAAGCAAAAGTGAAAATATGTCTTGTACTAATTGTAGTAGGTTGAGTTACAGACATTGGTGTTTACGAGCATAATTTCAAAAGTAGAACCTATGTACAACATATGAAACAGTTAGTTAAAAAAACTTTGGCAAATTCAACTCTTTTACCAGGCCAATGCACATTTTACGTGTGCTTAATTTCAAAAACTGACAGAAATTTCTCTAGTTAGAATGTAAATAAAGGAGTTTCCTTGTATACGGCGTTAATATCCGGGGTGAATCAGATGGCCCTTAGCCTATTATTATTATTATTATTATTATTATTATTATTATATACGAATTTATTTACAGGATGTTTCTACAGTCATATCATATATACACTATGTACATATATATACTGTTATCACTGATGTCCTCTATTGGCTGTAGTTATGTCTGCAGGGGGGAAATTGCTGCAAGGTCCTGGCATCAGGTTTTCAAATAGAGAGGACAAAAAAAATATAAATGATGTTCTACGCATTAGCTACAGTAAACTATTAACATTACAGATCCTTGGATGTCACCATCGATCACGGCGATTTATTTCGCATACATTAAGATAATCGTTTCAATTTAACCTGCATATACATCAACTATACCTCAAGCTTATACATCAAGGTGTGATTTGCCGTCAATACTGATTTTATTAATATTATTACTTCATATTCTAAGGAAAAACAAAACAATCTAAGGCTAAGAAATGTCTTTCGTTCTTTCCCTTAACATTCTCTCTCTTTCAGAGTAGCGTTTTACGATATTCCATATTTTTTCCGCTCGAGGAATTAATTATGGAATTTCTTGGCGATTGTAGAACAGCGCTGAACACAAAGTAACACCTTCGAGAAAACTTCCCTTGCAAGTATGTTTGCGCTTAGATCATCATTTCTTTCCTGTTATCCTTCTCTCCTTTTGACAAAACACATCACTAAAAATTATTTCCAAATCATCATGCATTCCTGTATTGATCTTTAACTTCCCTAGCTTCGTCAGATCCAGACTTACTTCCACAAAGGAGACACCCATGCTACAATTCGCAAGTGACGGTAGACATCTTTCGTACTATATTCCAAACTATTTAGATCACAACTTTTAACTACAATAAAATGCAAGTAATTCAAATAGAACATTTGGTTAAAAGCGGTAACGTACCATCAGCCCATACCCAAGGGCAATCTTCATAATGTTAATTTTGGAGAAATTATTGATGAGGTCATAAAATGACGTTGACGAAAAAGCTAACATTTGCGATGACGTCGAGTCGTTGTTAAATCCAAGACTATTGACAAGCTATGAATAAAAGAATTTGAAATATAAAATCTCTTCGGAATAACAAGAAAAATGATTAATTACTTATTTAAAAGAGAGCGGTGCACCAAAAATCATTTCCTGCCTTTTTAACTACTAAAATATCAAGAAAATTTTACATGTACAGTGATTAAATATTCTCGTCGTTTCCTATTATGACAAGTACCTTGCATAATTAACTTGCATAATTAAACTTGATAACATGGTCATGTCATAATTTATATAGTGGTATGGTGACTGTTATGTTTTGATAGTTACGCTTTAGCGCTTAATGGTAGTGCATGTACACTAGACCGTATTCCCCTTATATATTTCATTGTTCCGCATATCGCGGATATTATATCAGAAGTGAACGAAGACGTAGTAACACGTAAGGACTTGGATAGGATTACGTCATCATTACAGCGACGAGAAACCGAATAAAATGGCTTCTTTATATTCTAGAACTATACACGAAGTAGTCGAACGAAACCAGTTGTTGATCGAGTGAGAGACGAACTTTGTAATATATCAACTCGTAATGGAAAATGGGCAAAGAAAATCATGACACAACCAATTGATTTTGGTTGTGTCATGTGACGGCTAAAAACGATAAATGGGACGAAAACGTACAACGGAAACAATGCCCGTAAAGAACAAGAAAAACAGTACAATTTTATGGACAGTGAGATAAATTTAAAGACAGTTTAGGTAATTTCAAATTCACCCGTATTTTAGGAGAGGGATGTGTTATGTTTTGATACTTACGCTTTACTGCTTAACGGTATTGTATTTACACTAGGCCGTATTCTGTTATATGTTCCATTGTTCCCCATATTACGGATATTATATTACAAGAGAACGAAAAAGAAGTAACAGTAACAGCTTGGGAAAACTACTATTTGACCACGACTCATGACAAGAGCTACTATCATTCTAAATTTATTACTTCACGGATTGCGTGTACTGAAACAAGGATAAGTAACTTTTGGGGCGGGGCAACTTCTAATCCACGGTCCAATATTTTCAGGTTCTTACTAAATCGCGATGGGCAGGCGTCCAATCCACCTAATATGACTGAATAGTTTACATTTCTCTCGTGTTTTCCCCATTAGGGAATCTCATATCCGGTGTCATCGTAATTCTTCAACTTACCCTTTTCCATGCTTTCTATTCTGGAGTCAATTTAGCAGGACATTTTAATAAGATCGCAAAACGTTCTTCCTTAGTCTACAAGGGCTATGTCTAGTATGTTATAATCTGTCTACCGTTTTGCTATTCTGGATTAAAATATTCCGTAGGATTTTTACACTTCCATTACCACAGCTTTCTAATTTTCCGTAGAATCCTTCAAAAAGGTTTTGATATTATCAGTTGTCTTCGTCATTGTTAGACATTTGTAACAGGTCAAGAGTGTGATATAAAGCCCAATGCTTGTTTATAAATCCATGCAAAACAAGAGATTTTCACCTTCTTTCCCCAATTCTATAGCATTACCTTGTATGAGCTGGCCTTTATTTTTCAATGCATTTTCGTTTGTCTATTTCTTCATTTATTTTTTTATTTATTTATTATTTATTTATTTATTATTTATTTATCTATTTATCTACTTATTTATTTTTTTACTTATTTTTTATCCATCTATTCATCTACCTATTTATTTATTTATAATTTATTTATCTATCTATTTATCTACCTATTTATTTAGTATTTATTTATTTATCTATTTATTTATCCACCTATTAATTAATTAATTTATTTATTTATTTGTTTGTTCTAAATATATCAGTAACTGATTCATCTAGATTAGAAACCCTATTACTTATTACACGATTCTCCTCCGTGATACGAAAGCGGGTTAAAATTCTCTTCAGAACTAAACACAAAAATGAATTCATGCAGACATAACTTTGCCAATAATCTAAGGGAAGGAAAGCGAATTAAAGAAGTACAAATGTATATTACCTTGGTGTACTCTCTTTGCCAAGCTTTAACGACTTGTTCAGCTTTGTACGGTGACCAACCTCTTACCGATCGCCCCTTGGAATGACGATGCTTAATAAAGACATCTCTGGGACTGAGAAGGTATAGAACGCTTTGTAAAGCCTTCGCGCTGTTTGGGAAAAGAAAACAATGGCATTCAAACCTGGCAATTACAGTTGGCTACCCGAAAATACGTCTTTTAGTAATTAATAAAGGCAGCTAAGGTATTAACCAAATGTAAATCACTTTCATACCTACTAATGACACCTTTGCTGTCCCTTTTTATTCCACCTACTATCAATTCTTCTGGCCATTTCAGTATCTTTGCTGCAAAGCCGGTACATCCACCTGTCAGCACCTTGCCAATGTCAGTTAGCTAAGCCGTAAAAAAAGATGGTAAAATATTACAATAATTTGCCAATTTCATAAATATAAATGCACAAGGGACAATCAGAAAATCCTCAAGTAATGCCAATTCTACCGATTATACCACGGCTATACCTAAAAATCAAGCCAAATTACTCCTAAAAACTTTTAAAAGGAAAAGAAGAGATGTTGAAATTGAAACCAACCAACAAAAACATCAACCTTGAAAGTGTTCATGATCGTCAGTCTTTTTAAGAGAAAATACCCATGAAACTGATCTTTCGTTTTACGATTACTAGTCAAGTCCTACTTGTAACCACTACTGCAATCATTGATGTTGCCACAACTAATACCAAATACTACTATATACAAGTAGACTATATACATACATACATACATACATACATACATACATATATATACACATATACATATACACACATATATACATATACACATACATATATACATTGATACATATATATACATATACATATACATAAACGATATATAGATATAGATATAGATATATATATATACTGCCACTATCACCATCACTATAATCAGTTCGGGTGCCATACATCCTAATATTACCATACAAAACAGATACAACGCATTAGATTTAAAGAGAATAATGTGTGGTACACTAAACCATTGCTTTTTCGAAGCCAGCCTAAGCTAGATACTCCTTTTCATTCTTTAATGTTCGACACTTTTATATTGCAATTTTATGCTACGAAATCAATCTCTGGAAAGAATACTCCCAAGATTTAAGACCAAAAGATACTAATTTGAATACTATCTAAACATAATTGTCCGATGTGGTACGAAAGTCAAAAATCTATTAAACACTCATGCTTTTGTTCGAGGGAATGTTTTTAGATCTTCCGACGACTTTCTCTCTCCTCCTTGCCTTTCTTTGAATTTGTGTTTGATTAAGCCCTTGAGTACATTTTAATCTTCAAAATTATCCTAAAAACATTGTCTAGTTTTTACATGGTCTGCAGTTGACGTCTCCGAATACAACACATTTCGCAATAAAAGACAACAGATTATATCGCTCTATCGCTTTATCATTTTGGATTGCTATTGTTTTAGTTATTAATCAGTTTACCACCATCATTTTATCGCATTATTGCCTTATCGTGTCCCAACCATCATACCTGCTTCTGATCAAAGTTTGGGGCCGTTTTCGGGCATTCACTGCTCCGTGGATTTAAACACGGTTTTTCAAGGTAACCCTTTGTAACACCAGCCTATAAGAATAAAACAATTATTTTCATTAAATATATAGCCATTTATAAGAAAGAAAGGAGAAAGAGAGAGAAACACACAGAGACAGAGAATGAGAAAGAGAACGAGGGAAAGAGAACGAATGAAAGAGAATGAGAGTGTGTGTGTCTGTGTGTGTGTCTGTGTGTGTCAGTGTCTGTGTATGTATATGTATATATATATATATATGTGTGTGTGTGTGTGTGTGTGAGTGAGTGAGTGAGTGGGTTTCATCCCTTCTGCCCCTCTCCCAGCCCTATTAAAAAAATATATACATATTCCATTTGGTTTTAGATTTCATGGCTTCTTTCGATCTTTATCACCATTACAATCTTTTTTATCAAGGAACGCTACGCATTACTAAAAATAGCCATGTAAATGTATCATACCATGTGACTTTTCCATTAAAAATACAACCAAATAACTAATCACCTTTTATTTAGTAGCTACAATCATCTTCTTAGCAAGGCTAACTTTGTTCATAAGGCCATTTATTCTATTTGATAATATATATCTTCATACTTTGTATATCTCCATACATTTGCTTTTAACCTCTCCGAATTCCTTCAGAAAAGCATGCGAAGACAGTAGTCTGCTACTAACAAGGGCGAAAACAATCCTTTTCTGTAATACGTTTTCAAGATCAAATGATGGTCAGTTCCAGGCACATAATTCACCTCATTTTCTGATCTGTCACCTCAAGAAACAATGATTTTCCTCTTTTATCATACCATACTTTTACTTTTCAGTTTTATTATTACTATTATCTTATTTTATCAATGATCATCTACCCTCATTCATATGTTGCTCAGTGGTAATCTGCTGAGTGGAACAAAATTTAAACAAATATGTGAATATTCTCTGAATTTAAAAAACTACGGAAAAACCCCAAATAATTTAGCCAACACCAGCAGTGGAACCCAGGCTACCTGGAAGATGATTAAAAAAACCAAAATCAAACGACCACGTTAAATGTGTTAATCCTGAGCTTTCAGTCGGAGTATAAAATTTCACCAAAGTCGCCAGGTTTGTGAAACCAATTTCACTTTCCTCTTTTTTTCCCCTCCAAGTTCTTGAAAATGGTCAAGAATCTCCATTTGACCATAGTCATCAAACAGCTGCAACATTTGGAGTTACGTGCATTTTTTGGCCAGTAGTTCTCCGATGCCAGAAAGGTTTTTACTTCGGACGCCATAACGGTAGTTTATAACGCTAAAAAGCCATTAATTTCAACGCAGGAATTAAAGTTGCTCACAACGTATCTGTTGTTCTTTGATAAAATGAATGCTGTAATACAATGTTACGACCTATTAAAATGAGGCTTACCTTTGAGCCAAGCTGGCAAATAAAACTTTTATTTGATGAAGCACTTTTAATGACAAGGGCAACACATCTATTGACTGTAAGTAATACTGGCACTAAAGACACCACATATTAACAAGTATTTAACGGAAAACAAGTATTTAACGGGAAAAAAGCATTTAACGGAAACAAGTATTTGACGGAAAACAAATATTTAACGGAAAACAAATATTCAACGTTCCAGCTAAAATATCTCACCCTCTGAAAAAGCTTATTTAGAGTCGTCTCAGGAATTTTGATCTTGGCTGCAACCAAATCCTTTATAAGCTGCTGTGGATCGGTATTTGACCAAGTAATTTGCTTTCTTAAAATTCTAATTTGAAAAAGAGAAAGTATTACTAATAATTGTTGGCAAAACAAACACAAAATTATAGACATAAAGTGTCCGCAAAACTGTGCTCGCAGTCTTTAGTTTAAAAGTTAACCCATGTGAAGTAAAAAAAGGTAGCAGAAAATGAAAAAACGAAGTAGTAGTAGTAGTAGTAGTAGTAGTAGTAGTAGTAGTAGTAGTAGTAGTAGTGGTAGTAGTAGCAGTAGTAGTAGTAGTAGTAATAGTAGTAGTAGTAGTAGCAGCAGCAGTAGTAGTGGTAGTAACAGCAGTAGTAACAGTAGTAGTAATAGTAGTAGTAGTAGTAGTAGTACTAGTAGTAGTAGTACTTGAAGTAGAAGTAATAGTAGAAGTAGTAGTAGTAGTAGTAATAGTAGTAGAAGTAGTAGCAGCAGCAGTAGTAGTGGTAGTAACAGCAGTAGCAACAGTAGTAGGAATAGTAGTAGTAGTAATAGTAGTACTTGGAGTAATAGTAATAGTAGTAGTAGTAATAGTAGTAGTAATAGTAGTACTAGTAATAGTAATAGTAGTACTAGTAATAGTAGTAGTAATAGTAATAGTAGCAG
>RDPX01000049.1:2658783-2676694 GCA_003991215.1 Morbakka virulenta | reverse complement strand
TCTCTCTCTCTCTCTCTCTCTCTCTCTCTCTCTCTCTCTCTCTCTCTCTCTCTCTCTCTCTCTCCATAACTTTCTGCATTTCTCTTCACCCTACTGAATTTTATGCTACAGTTATACTGTATACTAATACCAATATCCTACTATGCCACTGCAAGAAAACTTAATTGTCAGCCTATTTATTGTACATTATACTGGAATTTTTCAAATTAATTTAGATCCTGTTCAAAATCTAAATTACAGATACAGGAAATCGCAAACATCCCTTTTAGCACAGCCCTGATGATACGAAAAATCTACCTAGAACCGTACTCTGAAGTTTGTTGCCAGGGCTTGACATGATAAACAATATTGTACCACCAGAACGTTATACTTGCCTTGAAAAGAGGCACATCTTATCTTAAATCTCGTTGCTTTTTGGTCCTTTCAAGTGTGAATCACCCAAACCATGACAACAAGTTCTAGTGCCTTATTTCGTTACCATGGCATCATAATATTCGAAGCCAACAGAGGTCAATGTGCCTCGTATATCCTTTAGATAACGAGTTAAAATATGCTTATGTATAAAACATTGGTTGTTTGACGCTGTCTTACAAAATCCACACCTTTGTTCCCTGTGGGCTTTACAGCGGAAAAAAACACGAATTCTTGTACTCGTCAAAAAATCCTTAAGACTTCTTAGCTATTCTACGGTAGTTTTATCTCTGGATGATTACGGGATACTTCAATCCAACTCCACTTCACCACAATTAGACAGGTCTGTCAACAAAATGTTCAACGAGGAAAATCTTGATCGCGTGTTGTTCCATTTTCTACCCATCATGTTGTTGTGGGAAGAACACCAGCGACGACAATGTGTCCACATGACCGGGATAAAAATGTTTAAAAGTCAACAGGTATATTATCTGAAATAATATACATACGAACATAAAGCAAGAGTTGAAAGGTGTAAAGAATACGCATATTTTGTTTTTACGGAGATTTAAGATACAAAAAAGTATCGAAATCCTACTTTTCTCTTTCCAGTTTCTATAAATCTAAACTCAAAGCTAGCCGGGTTCGTTTTCTCTCGTTCTCTTTTGTTCTCCTTTCTCTTTCTCTCTCTCTCTCTCTCTCTCTCTCTCTCTCTCTCTCTCTCTATATATATATATATATATATATATATATATATATATATATATGTACACATCTTTCTCGATCTCACTCTGTGTCTCTGTCCGTGTGGCACATCCATATATACAGTTCATGTGCGAATAACTACCTTTGGCATGTATTTCTCATATGTTTTTGTCTTTCATTGCTCTGGCTTCTAAACAAAGGATAGTATTGAATTAAAAGCTCATCAACGTAGATTTTATGTTGGAATAACAGTTACATTCCCTACTTTTAATCATCCCAATGCATCCTTGTGTAGTTCAAACGAAATTCAAAGTTCCACCATACAGTAGATTGAGAGGCAATAGTTCTTACCTTGCACCCATAACCTTTGTATGTTGGTTTCTTCCTGTGCTTTCTTCAAACCAACACAAAGACCAAGAAGAATTATAAATCCCGTGACAAACGTGAAAAGATTGTTTTTCTGTATCCAACAACCAAAACCAAATAAAATTAGTTGGATTCTTCGCCTCACCCGTGTGGCAAGTACATTGCATTTCATACATCCCTGCAAAGAAAATTTAAAGAAACCTGTTATGGTTTTTCCTTTTTCGTTCACAATTCGTTAATTTTTCAGTCGCACAAAAAACAAGTGAAAAAAACATAAATTAGTGTAGTAAGCGAGAAAGGAAGTGATAACAGAGGGAAGAGAAAAGAGAGAAGAGAGAAGAGGGAAGAGGGAAGAGGGAAGAAAGAATAGAGAAGAGGGAAAAGGGGGGAGAAGAGAGAAGACAGAATACAGAAGAGGGACTGGNGTGCGAATAACTACCTTTGGCATGTATTTCTCATATGTTTTTGTCTTTCATTGCTCTGGCTTCTAAACAAAGGATAGTATTGAATTAAAAGCTCATCAACGTAGATTTTATGTTGGAATAACAGTTACATTCCCTACTTTTAATCATCCCAATGCATCCTTGTGTAGTTCAAACGAAATTCAAAGTTCCACCATACAGTAGATTGAGAGGCAATAGTTCTTACCTTGCACCCATAACCTTTGTATGTTGGTTTCTTCCTGTGCTTTCTTCAAACCAACACAAAGACCAAGAAGAATTATAAATCCCGTGACAAACGTGAAAAGATTGTTTTTCTGTATCCAACAACCAAAACCAAATAAAATTAGTTGGATTCTTCGCCTCACCCGTGTGGCAAGTACATTGCATTTCATACATCCCTGCAAAGAAAATTTAAAGAAACCTGTTATGGTTTTTCCTTTTTCGTTCACAATTCGTTAATTTTTCAGTCGGACAAAAAACAAGTGAAAAAAACATAAATTAGTGTAGTAAGCGAGAAACGAAGTGATAACAGAGGGAAGAAAAAAGAGAGAAGAGAAAAGAGGGAAGAGGGAAGAAAGAATAGAGAAGAGGGAAAAGGGGGGAGAAGAGAGAAGAGAGAAGACAGAAGAGAGAAGACAGAAGAGGGAAGAGGGAAGAGGGAAGAGGGAAGAGGGAAGAGGAAAGAGGGAAGAGGGAAGAGGAAAGAGGGAAGAGGGAAGAGCTGAGGGGCAGGAGCCTTGGAGTGGTAAGAAACATCGGTGAAGGGGCAATACCGACCCTTTAAATATTTGCCGTAAAAGCATTGTGGGGTTTCAAAATATAGCATTTTGTTCCTCAACAAATTCAAAATTTCGTGATTTGAAGAAAAAACCTGAAATTTGCCCTTAAAAAGTTCAGACTTCAACAAAACAACAGGATTAACTATGTTTTTGAGTCTTACGCTGGAAATGACTAAGAAAGCAGTAAAACAAAAAAGAAAAAGTTGGTAGTTCAATGTTAATCTTAACCACATTCATTGACAGCGTCCACCGCCTATTGTAAAGATAGATATTCTTGTACATAACAGGAAACGCCAATTCTTTCATAATAGTAACATTGATATATATTGTGTGTATATATATACAGTATATATAATCTCTATCGCTATATTTCTTCATTATCTCAATACATCTTACTCTGTTTTTTGCTACAGAAAGTACTCACGATGAGGGTTGCTGGAGTAGCTGAACATGACAGATCTTGCAAAATTCAGTAACATGTGAGAAGCAGTGAATTATATGCTGGACATTTTCAAAATTTACGTGCGGATTTGAAGAACTGAATGTGAGCACCAGCATGCACAGTCTAGCCCATGCTTGCATGGGTTATCCATAAGTGATGATGATAAGAATAGTGATAATAAAGATAATGACGGTACGGTTGGGGAGAAAAAGGAGAATGTAGATTTCAAAGACATACTTAGAGGATGCCCTCGACTTTGGCAGCAAATACATGTCACATTTGTTTTACCCATAACTTAACAAAAATTAATCTGAAATTATCATATGACGTTTTTCAGGTCCAACAGATAGCTATAAACCGGACTGATAAAGAACTGATGCATGGATAATTTGTGAAAGACAATTATATCTGGCGGTACAACTAAGATTTCTAAAAACTGATTGTATACGCGAAATTTACGTAAACAAACTCGGTTTTCCGCTTTTACGGGGTTTGGGCTTTTCGCATCACGTAGAACTGTAGTAGTGGCGATACGGTTAACTTATCAAACTACTGCACTACCGGTTCAAAATTCGCGCTTTGTCGTGTCCGCTAATAGTGCGCTAAAGTTACAAGTAAAACTGCCAGACTGCTGTTTCCGTATATGTTTCCGGAAACAGAGCTGGGAAAGAAATCAAGCAAGATAAATCTAAAAACGAGAAAACAAGGAAAGATTTGCTGCAAGTCTATTTTTATGATTAAACTACGTAAGTGTAAGTGCTGTTTTTTTTTGCCAAACCTCTGATCGATATTGCCGCTAGTGCTAATTATTTGTTCTACGCTTCTATCCAGTCTATCTTCAAAATTATTTACAAATAAATAAATGTACACATTGTTCGCCACCTTCAACCCTAACAAAAACTCAGTGCAGTAATTTTAGGGTGAGTATAAACTGGCATAATCTGCTGAACGTTTAAGGTATTCCCAGTTCCTGATTTCTACTGCTATGCTACATATATATATATATATATATATATATATATATATATATACACAAGTCTATATGTATAAATAAGAGTAATTGTGCTCCTGTAAAGTAACATTATTCAAAATTAATGTACGCATAACACAAGACAAGTGATAAAATGGAGCATCGAAACATAACATTATTCAGTCTTCGGTCAACCAAGTCTTGCGATATGCGCTAACCTCTTCGCAACAGTTGATTTTCTGAACAAAGATAAATACCCCGGCAATCAACAATTGCATGTCGAAAGATCTTAAACGACAGAAAAATTCCTGCCTGTATTCATGTTATCAATAACAGCTCTCTAGTTTTCACTTTGTATCACTCTTCTCGTAACTGAAATTTCTCTTCTCGCAACAGATGTTCTCAAAGCGTGCTTGGCATAATTTTTAACAGGCTTTCACACGTCTACATAAATATTTATCGCAGATTTTTTTGACTATTTGTGGTTGTCTGTTATCTGAAAATATCAAATATTTGATGGGTGCCCCCGCAGTGCTTGGAAAATTAACCTCGGTTTGAGTTCCTTTTCCTCGTGCAAACAAAAACTGGTCTCCATTTTCTGTCTTAACAACTATTGCAGTTTTGCGTTTATTTTAATTCTTAACAAAAAACACAAATACTAAAAGTAATCACGTCAAAAAGAATTTGGCTTCCTCGCCCAAATGACAACTGTGAGTAGAAAAAGTAAACAAGATTGAAGGAAAATTTTGTCTTCATTTGGTGTTTCTGAACGGATAAACAAGATCACCCATAACTTTTCTTGTAATTATCACCTCTTAAAAGGACCCTCCGCAACCCTTGGAAGAGGTAAAGTACACTTTTTAATTATGTCTACACAAGCATAGCAGTAAACTGCTAATTCAACACCGATGTGGTTTCGGTTTAGAATTTCAGTAACTATTTCAACGATCCTCTGAATCATTCAAAGCATCTGGCATTGCCGTATGGATTTTAATGCTTTAGAAGTTAAGGCCGACATCCATTCAATAGATAAACATATATTATAACATACACGCAGTTTTCTTTGTACCGTCACTAATGAAATAAGCACCTTTTTTCTATTGAAGATGGAAGTTAGCCAACTAGATAACTCATCAGTCCCCGCAGTTTAGAAATGAAACCCATAACTTGTGCATTTACTGAAGCTCAGATTCAGGAATCTTCTTCGCCCCGAGTGTTACGATCTTTGGATCAAATCACACTACATTCCATTCCAGATCAATTGGGTAGCTTTCTCTAAGTATTCACACTCTATCATCTCTGATCAAAGCAAAATATGATACGCCAAGGTTAACAGTGAAACACTGTAGCGCAATTAAGTAGCAAATTAAATGTTAAGGGTGAAGAAAGACGACTATTCCAATAGTGAAAAAACAAATTGTGTCGTATCACGATCACACATCCAAATCAAAAAAAGCGAAACAGAACCCTCTATCTCTATTACAGTCTAGATAATCCCATACCAATTTTAGAATTTTAGAGAAATATTAGAAAACCCATAAACACTTATTTAACTAAAAAAATGATGTGCACGTTATAACATCTCGGTGAACAAAAAGTACATTTGACTGCTTGATAACTTTCCCAAGTTCTCTTCAACATCTCACAGAGCTAAGTCAGTCGACGTTTTGCAAGTGAAACATATATTCTTGGCAATTTTGTCAGTACGGTAAATGGGTGATACAATTGTATATATCTCGAGAGGGTGATATGACTTGGATAAAACACGATCTAACCAACTGAAAGAAATAAGACTAGAGTCTCCCTTCACTAGTAGACAGGCTACTGGCATAAAAATTGGCGAAGTTGGGGCACAGCGGTACAAGACAACAGTTACAAAACGGTCCGCACATTCACTCCAAAAAAAAGAAAAACAGAATTCTCCCTGAAACGAAATTGTTAATAGAAATTGAGCTCTCTCGTGTGTTCAAGTTGTTTAGCCTGGGGAATCCCGACAAGACAGCAATGTTTACTTTCACAACTGGTAATGCGTTTACCGCCATGGCACCAGTGAGATACCACCAAAAATCTCTTGGGAATGAAATTTTGGAGTCGCTCAAAGGTCATGACCTACCTCACAACAACGTGAGAGATTTATTTAGTCAGGTAAGACCAAAATCAAATTGGCTATTACACTAATTACACGGTATTATGACAAATAAATATATGTATGAACGTGTGTATGTGTAGTTGCGGTTTTTCAACACAAAAAGGCAGAAACGTGGTCAAGGTGTTAAACACCTCTTGGTCTCATTTTCAAAGAGCCTTTCAAGAATACAAAAAACCCCGCTCGCAGTAAAACTAACAAAACACCCCATCTTGCACAAGAAAACTATCCCAAGCCAGTTTTGATTAACTGATATCCCTTTTAATTATGTACATGTACTAAACGTTTGGTGTGGGGTCCAACCACGGGAGTAATATAAACATAAATGTCTTAGTTTACATAACATACTTAACCAATAACCAAAATGTAAAAAAATTTTGGCCTCTTGCAAAACAAAGGCCTTGGAAGCTAAAGTCAACCAATGGAAAAGTAGAACAAACAGAGGTGCAATGAGGAAAAATAAGTTATCAAAACAGGAATGTGCAGAATGGAGTGGCTCATTTCCTTGCCTGTTCTGTAAGTCTCCGCTAAACCGGAAGCACTTTTACCGGAGTGTCGCACCAAAAACTGGAACACTATTGGCATAAATTAAGGCCAGGCTTTGCATTTGATGTTATGCCCTTTGGCAAAGTAGCTTCCGTACCTTTTATCAAATGGTCTATTTAATCTGCTGATAAGAGTTGACGTTTTTGCTCCGTAATGAAGTATTTACTCAATCAATGACATGAAGACAATTTTCTTGTCTTACGTACAAGGAATTGCGTCCTTGGCTTTGGTTGTCCTTGAGAGGTAGTAGATTAAAGTAGGAGGTGTGCTGCAGTTGGCAGTGATTTAATATCGTTATAAATATATACTGAATTTCTCTGGTTACAACGGAGACTAAAAATGAAACGTGCCTTCTTTCAACATTTTCCAAGATGAATAGAAAGTACATACATACATACATACATACATACAAACATACATACATACATGTGTAAATGTGCACACGCATTTGCACTATATCCTTGCAGATAGATAGATACATATAACCATACATACAAACATATATACATACATACATGTGTAAATGTGCACACACATTTGCACTATATCCTTGCAGATAGATACATAGATACATACATACAAACATATATACATACATACCTCCATACATACATACATACATACATACAAACGAACAAACAAACATACATACATATACATACATGTGTGCACACACACTTGCACTATATCCTTGTAGTCTCATTAAAGTGCATGCAGCATCCAGTGAAGAAGGTGATGGTGCCATATCCCGAGTCCTGGTGAAATCTTTTGTTTTTCATACGAGTTAACTGCAAACGCCCATACAGAAAGTGTGCTGGAAAGAAAATCATCATTTATGGTGCAAGATCAAAATCATTACCTGTTATTCCGCAGAAGAATCTGATCAATGCTTAATATTTCTGATGCTGGCAATTTTAGACAGAACGACGAATTTTACAGAAGGTAAAAGAAACAAACATACAAAGGAATTTACAAACGAATCCTGGTGGTGCTATGGTTTTTGTCTCACATTTTTGATAGTTCGGATTTATCGATAATTGCAGCAGTTTCAGCGGCTGAGCTTCCCTTTCTTCCATATCTTTTTCCTTTCTTCCCCCAAACAATTCCACTTCCTTGAAAAAAAGTTTATTTGGTTCTTTCTGTCTTTGGCCTTGATAAAAAAACGTGCCGGTATGACTATCCAGTGGTTAACAACCGATTACTTTAGTTTGGAATTTCTTTCTCTTTGCAAGCTAATTAAACTGCTGTGGTGTAACCTGAACACTAACTTGATAACTGGTGTCTTCATTTTTTCTTCAAGTCTCTGTAATAACGTCATTGCGAGATTCTAACCATGGGTACTCACACACAGAGGAGAGCTATGTTATTGATCGCCAGCTAACCGATTGTCAAGGTACGGAAAGTCGGGATTTGCCTCTTCTGTCGTTCTATCAATGTCGTGAATTTGCCATGGGAAAAAGCACGAAAATGAGACAACCATAAAAAGCAAAAAAATGCTACAAATCAGATCAAATTCAAATGAACTCGAATTTACTAAATTTTACATTATGTTACCCGAACGAACAAATAACTGTAAAATATTATTGATATTGCGTTTGTGTACATTTAGGTTATAAAACACATATATTCACACATATATACATACATATACATAGATAGATGGATGGGTAGATATATATATATATATATATAAATATATAGATAGATAGATAGATAGATAGATAGAAATAAAGATAGATAGATGGAGGGATAGATAGAAATCTATCTTTCTATGTATCTATCTATCTATCTATCTATCTATAGAAAGATAGAAATGAAGAGGGTTGTGGGGAGAGGGTCTGTGTGTGAGTGATAGATTATATTTATATATATATATATATAATCATCTATCCAACCGTGCACAATAGTCAATTAACTCGTTTAACTAAAATTGGAAATTTTAGTTTCTTAAATTTTCTTCATTCTTGCACTAATTTTCTTACATTTATGGCCATCTGTTTTCTTATAAGCCAGTTTCTTTTTCAAAAAACGTGTTAAACCTGTCATAGTAGGCCCCTTCCTTTCAAATTTATCATTTGTAACCGTTTCTTGCATGTCTTAGTAAAAGGAAGGAAGGAACAATCCTTAAAATGCTAATTATAATCCTATTATATCTGATCACCCTTCAAATCAGTAAATGTCAATGATCCTCTTCAATATTCTTAAATGTAGGTAAATCTTTACAAGTCAGAATATTATGTCTCTATGAAACTAACTCCACATAAATGAAAATTAATCTCCACTACAATATTGCGGTCGAGAAATACCAATAAGTTACATTCAACTCATTTCTCAAATTTGACAAGCAACATGACTGAGTTTTCCTAAAAGCTGACAAGAGAAACTGATCAGTTTATGTCTCATGAGGAAGATTTTTAATTACAAATGCTCTACAATTCTTTAAGCATGAAATTCTGTGCAAACTGTTTCAATTCCTGAGCCAGTGATTGTTCAGTCTTTGCCAACCATCCAAAAGCAAGATGAATACCCAAATGTCACAATGTTATTCAGTACTGTCGATTCTCCTCAATTTATAGCTTAGGTAGCATCACAATTAATGCGATTAATAGACAAAAGAAGCAAGTGGCAGAGTGTAAAACCTGAGACAACTTTAACAAACATATGCATATGACTAGATAGGTAACAATGTCTTGTGGCAAGGGTGTGACAAGGATTTTATTGTTTTGGTATTCACCATAAAAGAACGCATTAAAAGCATTGAACAAGATGCCTCTTTACATCAACCGGTTTCTGTCTCCCTTGCCAAATACCCAGCAGGATCAACAACAGGCGTATTAATCGGCAAGAGTAATAATAATAAAAATAAATAAATAAATAAGCAGATTTTGTCGTTCTGTGCCCTTGACACTATACGTAAAATACGTACTTCAGTACACTGTATCACGAAACAGCTGGCTTTTCTCACGACAGGTAGCTAACGAAATTTTATTTCAAGCAAGCTTATAAGTTTTCAACTTACAGCAAACTTGACAAAACATAAAATTCCGACATCAGACCAGACAAGAGTACCACTTTTGAATAACATTAGGTAAGTAAAAGAATATGGAGACTTGACTAATCAGTAGTTACAGTGATGGGTTTAGTGGTAGATGTTGTTGTAGTTGTGTAAGTACCAATAGTAGTAGTAATAGTAGTAGTAGTAGTAAAAGTAGTAGTAGTAATAGTAATAGTAATAGTAGTAGTAGTATTAGTAATAGTAGTAATAGTAATAGTAGTAATAGTAACAGTAGTAGTAGTAATAGCAGCAATAGTAACAGTAGTAGTAGCAGTAGTAATAGTAGCACTATTAGCTGTTACTATTAATTCACACTTAAAATGTTTACTATTTCAATGTTTTCATGATGGGATAATTTCAGTGGTGCCACATGCCCGCCCGATTTAGCCTCAAACTTGCTGCTACTGGTTAACTTTGTCTTCTCGGCAAAACAATGCTTGTTATCATTTCTATAGGTAATACGTTGGAAAGTGTTCTAATGACCTTTCTTAGCTGGTATCGGCTCAGTTTGTTGCATCTCGTGTGACTTGTTTCTCTCAAAATCTTCATCATTTTAAACAATTCTTTCTATCATTGCAGTTTCTTCCCTCGAACAGGTAGGTTGTGGAGTGCTTCTGAGCGCTTTTCGTCCATTGTATAACTTGAATTCTTTCAAGTTTTTGAAATCTTTTGGTCTAACGTCGTGCCTTTTTTGTCTTTTTCACAGTTCTACAAACTGAGTGGGTTTATGCCTACTAACAATACTACTGGTATGGCAGAAGACATACACGTATCCCACAAGACGCGAAGCCAGTGTTATTTCAAGGTGGCGAAAAAAAACACATACTAAAATATGGCTAAATCAAGTTTTTTATATCCTTCTTCCGGTGTTTAAAGTAACATTTAACTAGCGGGCTAATATCAGCCCTAAAAATCCAAACCCTGCGATGACATCACCCAGAAATAAAATCCTTGAAGTGCGGATATCTTTTAAAACCTAACTCTTAATTGCGTTCTTTTAGTTTGAGCTCCTGGGTGTGATTCACTTGAATATTTTCAGCTCTGGTGGTCTAGCAATACTGTGGGTGTGTACATAATAGTATTGATATCAACAAGCCAATAAAAGCACTTTACTGCTATGTCACGTGAAACTGTTTTAAAATGTACCTTTTTGTATTAATTTGCTGAAACGTTACTACGGTACAGACAGAATTATGTTGACAAGCTCGGTTACATGCTTGAGAAAACTCGAACTGAAACTTCGGCTTTTTTTGAAATCTGAGTATTTAGTTATTATGATGTGCTGAGCTTCACTCCGTTCATCTTAATATCTGTTTTTTCATCCAGACCTTCAATTGTGATTGTTATCTCCAGGAGACCATGTTTCGTACAGTGGAATTACATCACGAAGTACTTTCTTTCTTAACCTGAAATCCTTTGTGGCAGTTCATCATTTGAATTCAAGCTTGCAGCTGTGTTAGGTCAGTGGAGTGGAGTTCTCTCACTTATTAACCACTTAAAACTCAGTGGTAATCATTTTCTTTTCACAATGAGGAAAATCAACTACTCTTAACACCAGTCAAAGCTAAAGGGCTCAACTTATTAACTATGGTCGGTAATATTTCCAAAACCTGATGTAAACTTTCGTTGCTTTTCAACGTTTTAGTCACCCTCAGTAAACCACAAAAAATATCGGTGACGTGCTATCCCTCTGGGTGTGCTCTTCCTCTTACGAAGCGTTTTTTCTGGGTCTTAACAAATATCGAGTTTAAACGCTATCTTGAATTCACTGAAGATGGCAAACAAAACATATTTTCCGCAGTTAAATATCGCTTATATTGGTTTCGGGTTTTTCATTCATGTAACAGCATAATTTCTTGCTTCATACAATGTTTATATTTACACATGACGAATTCTCCCTGAAGCACGATAAATCATTCAGGTGGTAAGCTGCGAAATTTACCACCCTGACAGAAGCCTTCCACTGAACATGACCAATACCGCTTTTTCATTCTTCCTGTAAATCCCAAACCAAATGCCCAAAGGCCACGTTGAAACGGTTCTACTTTTTATTGTCCTGCTGGTGAGCAAAGCGAGGACCAGATATCGTGTACCAGGTGGCGAATGATCATTCAGCTTATTTTTTGAAAGTGCAGCTTCATCTTGAAAGCTATCATCACGCAACTTTGCATGAACATCTTGGTTGACAATGCGCTTTTATTTTACAAAATAATGACATACCTAATCTAAGTAAAGCCTAATTAAGTAATTTATGAGTAATTATGTACTAATAGTTTAAAATTTTACTGACGAACTTTTTATTGAAGTTTCAAAGGAAGTATTGAGACAGGAAATTACGCCTGGTTAAGAAACCAGTACATCCCAAATCGAGTGCCCCAGGCCACATTTAAAAGATTCTCCATTTGATTTTAAGTATTAAGCTGGCTTTTCGGGAGGAAAATAACTTGACTTCCCAGATACAAATATCTTCCTGCAAAATGCAATGCAAACAACGTAAACTATTTTCCTATTGATTGCTATTAACTTGATAATATACTGTTTTTGTCTGAGATAAAAACAATTGTCTCTAGCGAGTTGCATTTTCCAGGCTGAAGGGCTTTTAAGGTGAGCCAGAGTTCAAAACCTGTAATTCCTGTTTGGGTTCCAAGCATGCGCCAGGACGTTCGAGAACTATACTGAACGAGAATAATGATGAAACCAGCAAGTTCATTATTTCAATACACTTTGCTCATCTTCTGTATAAATATAAATGTTGTTTAGCGCCGAGGCTTTGTTATTCTTATGTCAAAATGTGACAAAACATTAACTCATGAAATAGTATGAATGAGAACAATTCTACTCATTCCTTTCGATGGCTTCGATTTGTATCAGCTAATTGAGATTGTACGTTCACTATCCGTCAGAACAGAATCGTAATTCTCAGACAATGTTTTTCACCAATTCGTTATTCTTCACGTGTTTCAACAGTTTGCTTATCAATTTTTTCATTGCACAAACCAGTCCTGGTATCATCACTGGTACCACTGTAATTCTTATTATTAGTAATATCATTATGATGGTGATGGTAATGATTATTATTATTATCAAAACCTTAATGATGCACAATGTATAGTTTCTCTATATTGTAACTACTGTTGAATATCTAGTTACAACTAGCACCTTTATACTTTAGGAACCTTCCTCAGACTTACTGCTATTACTATTACTATTACTATTACTATTACTATTACCATTACTGGTAATAGTGGTAATAGTAAGAGGAAGGACAAGTTCTATGCTACAAAATACTTTCAGCTTGCTAAGCCAGCCCTTTAAACTTTTTGATACCACACCCTGGGACTAAAAGTTACAACTAGAACAAGCAAAACCTGTGACATGTTCCAACTTGTTCTTACTTATCCCAACTCCTTGCACTTGTCATTTTTCTTGTTCTTTACGCTTAACTCTTTTTTTCCCAGGGGCACCATTATCTTAAAGCTGATATTTTCTTTTCTCTTTGTAAATAATAACTATCTCAGGTCTTCTCTGTTGGATGGCATGGTCTGTTTTGGATGATAAAGTCCCACAATATTTACAATCTTCTGATCCTGTCGTTAATAACTACATTCTCAGGTTTGTGGTTATACCACGTAACTTCTCCAACTAACCCAAATTTCTCATATAGTTATAAGTGGTTAATTCTAGCAACACTACCGTGCTTTCTTCATACACTTCCTGAGAATGTTTTTGCATTCTGCAAGCGTGTTTGACTTTTTTCATGGTTAACACATTATTACATTTCTTCAAAACCTCTTGGCTATTGATGTCTTTCCTTATCCTTATCCTTTTCCTTATCCACTTGGTCCTGAAAGGTTGTTCTTGCGTTGCAAATAACATTTAAGTCTCCTTCTTCAAATAACCTTTCCTAATTGATCTCCATATCTTTCTATCACATGTTTCTCTCAGAGCTTTAAAATAAAGCTGCTTCTCTTTCCAGTCCCCGTATTCAGGCAAAATCACGTGACTTATACCAAGTTTCAATCCTTCTTTAGACTGCCTTAGATATGGTGGAAAATTCACCATTTTTGCTTTACACTCCACAATCGTAAGGAGTCCTCTTCCACCTTCTTATCTTGTGATGTACAATCTCTTAACATCATTCTGGGAATGTTACTTTCTCTTCCTTATCATTGTCTTTCGCGTCTACCTGTTCATACCTTTCAGTTCATCGTTATCCGTCGTTTGGTATGTTAACACTTTATTAAACAACTAAGAATGCTCCCCTGGACCTCATTGCGCTAAGAGCATTGCTCCATTTAATTATCACTCTCCTATCGTTTTCTTACCGATCTTATATTTCTGAGTGGATTATGTCATCACATTCCAAAATATCGAGGTAGTTGCAGCCTTGGTCCGACTTAAGTCCTGGTACCATTTCCCCAGATAAAAACTCACTTTGCCAACACCAATTTTTCCTCTTTAGATTGCGACTGATACACAGCTATTTATATCATACTCCCTAGAGATATCCTTCGAGTCTCAAAACGGTATGTCTTTTAGACTCTTTCTAGTTGTACCCATATGGATTTAAATTATCCTTGAAGAAAAGGTAATGGATTTATTTTGTTTGTCTTTTAAACTTGGTACCCTGCAGTTACTTTTTTGAGTACATGGCTCGGTAAAATAAGATAAACCACAAATAACAACGGAGATCACGTAACTCTCTGGAAAACTCCTTTCTGGATGCTTATATATAATGTTGCAATTCTTTATTTCCCACGATACCAAGATCATCCCTCGGCTTTCCATATTTTTGGACACAAGACTGATTTCACTTGCAACTCCACACACTTTACGGATTTCTTTTAATCCAGGGATGGGGTATCCATACTCTGAGTCTCTCAGTAACAATCTGTCACGACCATACTTAATCTAACTTTTTTTTTCTCCTGCTGTTGTTCATCACTATTTATCGATTAACAATTGGTCCTGCGTAACTAAAAAGCGTCAAGTCTTCTATTTGTTTGGTAAAAGACCTGGTCCTGCGAAACTAAAAAGCGTCAAGTCTTTTATTTGTTCGGTAAAAGACCTGGTCCTGCGAAACTAAAAAGCGTCAAGTCTTCTATTTGTTCGGTAAAAGACCTGGTCCTGCGAAACTAAAAAGCGTCAAGTCTTCTATTTGTTCGGTAAAAGACCTGGTCCTGCGAAACTAAAAAGCGTCAAGTCTTCAATTTGTTCGGTAAAAGACCTGGTCCTGCGAAACTAAAAAGCGTCAAGTCTTTTATTTGTTCGGTAAAAGACCTGGTCCTGCGAAACTAAAAAGCGTCAAGTCTTCTATTTGTTCGGTACTCTAGATTATTAGGTGAAAGCCCGAATTAGAATACCTTCTGCGTCCGCAGAAGATGTTCTAATTTGTTCTTAGTGTTGAGAGCCGACGGATGATCTTGGCAACGCGGGAAATTCAAAGCTAAAAACGTAATAATTATAATTTTTACTATCGCTGTACATCACAGCATCTGTTTTTGACTGGGTGCTTGGTATTTCTTGTGTATCAAATTGTAGCACTCAACCTCGGGTATCTCAAGGCATTTTTGTTGACCTTAACTGTTTCCAACAAACAACCTTTTTGCTTTTTGGATGAAGTCACGACGGGTCTCAATCTGCACTTTTTTTATATCCATATCAAATTCCTGTCAAATGTTCCCAATGCTCCGATTATTATTGAAACTATCATAATATTGTGCACTGCTAAAGTCTCCATTTTGATTTCACTACATCTTCTCTTGTTCTTCGTCTTTTGTGCGAATGTCAAACTGGCATTCTTATTATTATTCTTATTTTTCTACCATGCCTTAATAGGGCGTAGGCAACCATGGCTCTCGATTCTGTTCTATTCTTCGTCTTTCTTATGATTTCCACATTCGAGCAGTTGATCAGATTTGCTAGTTTACTCACATACATGAGCCTACTTCTTCCTCTACTTTTCCATCCATCTACTTTCCCAGTAATCGCTAAAATATTCAAACGCTTCTTTCTTAACAATATGAAAAAAACCCAACTCTGCAGCTTCCAGACGGTTAGCCAACTCTTCAGTGTTGTCCAGCTTTCACAAGAGTATTGCAATATTGGGATTCAAACTGGCATACTGACGCTATTGCATCGCACTTTCTTGTGCCTTTGTCAACAAACAATGTCCTGTTTATTGTGTTTCAGTTCGTGGTCAGTCTGTACAGAAAAGAGCTACAGTATCTTTACACCTGCATTTTCTAGAACCCTCTCTGGTCTGTTCATACCACTCGGTTCCAGTTGTAAGACCATATCTATTGCATATCACCCATTGAATGACCGCAGTCGTGTCGCCAAAGGCGGTACAGCTTTTGCGCAGGCATTTTACCTTCTGCAACCTCAAACCTGACTGTTTTCTCCTGTTCTCCGCATAATTTGCAAAGAAATAAAAGATTCCGTTTGTGAAGTCTGTCTTTTATACTGTTTGTTCTCAGTGATTAGCCTTGTGCAACCATTAGCCCCCCCCCCCCTGCTTCCTTCTTTAGCAATTCTGTCTTGGGCCACTTCCAAGTTTCTGGTGTTCTCGCTTTCTCTTCGTGTTTTCCTCATGAATTGCGAAAAGTGGCTTTTCTTTCAAGTTCTTTTTTCTTTCCTCAAAGATTTCTTTAATCCTCTCCCCACTATTCAACACATTTACATCACCACTATTTTTATTAGTATTATCATGATGATTATTATAGAGTGATTACCCACCCTTCAGTAAAGAATAGGTGAAAAAATCCGGATATTGCCTTGAGCAACAACAAGCCAAGAAAGTTGAAAGCAGGCACGTGAATTGTAGCCTCGAAAGCGAAAAAATGTAGTAAGATCGATAATCAAAATAAAATGGCAACATTACTTCTAACTACTGTCCCACATCAAGTGATGAAAGGTACAACTGAAGTTGTTGTTGTATGACAAAAACTGACGACTATAGCACTACTCCCAGCCTGACAACTGATAATACACCACGATATCTTAGTACTCGAGTCTGGTATTGCAACATTAAATTAAGACTAGATATCTGTTACTGCCCTGTTTGATGACAAAACAGTTATATTATTATTTACCATTATTATTATTATTATCATCATCATTATCGTCATCATCACCACAACCACGATTATCACCAAATATTTATAAAATATGGTTCATTCACTTGATTTTCCTGCGAAAAAAAATCTCTGGATACTTATCGGCGAGGCTTGGTCGTGGCTTTGGGTTTCAGGTTTTTGGACAGCTGGATCTTTTTAGTTTATATACATACATGTTTATATTATATATAGATATATATAAATATATGTAATAATAATAATCGCCTAGTAAGAAATTCCCACCACACTTCGTTACTGTTTGATGTTCGTTAGTGTTGCAAGTTGCTGTCTTATTTGTCATACGGTCATACGGACTCAATAAAACCTATAAAATCAAATAAAAATACTCTTAAGTGGAAGAGTTGGTCGATATACGTACCAGCTATATATCGTCCTGTACAAAATTGTAATCAAATGCTACTAATACTATATATATATATATATATATATATATATATATATATATATATGTATATTAGGTTATAGATAAATAATTTCATGAACCAGTTTTTTTGAAAGTTCTTGATTTTATGTACTAGGAAGTCATTAATGTGGTTAGAGGTAAGCTTTTTCTGAGCTACGTTACGAGGGATAATTCTCCAATCTGCAGCCTGACGATGGGAAAAGTATCTTTCAACGATAGGAAAAGCATCAATATTTGAAAGTACTTGTTTACAGAACTCAGTAGACTTGCTAACACCTTCAAAAAATAAGTACACAAATGAGTTTCTTTACCATTAAGAAAGTACAAAGAAAGCCCCGGTGTTTCAAATAACAAATAACGGTGAAAAACAGGAAGCCTGTGATCCCTGTTATTACAAAAATGAAACCGAAGGCTTTCATCATTACGATTGCCTCAGGGCGTCCAAGAAGGCAACCTCCACATGGTGACGCCTGGATACTGATTAGCTAGGTTATCCTGACTGGTTG
>RDPX01000049.1:2593246-2648620 GCA_003991215.1 Morbakka virulenta | reverse complement strand
CTCTCTTTCTCTCCCTCTCTCTCTCTCTCTCTCTCTCTCTCTCTCTCTCTCTCTCTCTCTCTCTCTCTCTCTCTCTCCCCTCTCTCTTTCTTTTTCTCTCTCTCTCACATGGTTTCCCTTGCTCATATTCTTTACATATCCATACATCCTCTATCTTACTTTATCATTGATACCTGAAACAACTAACAGATCCCATTTTGTCCAAGCAGCTGACACCCTTGCTCTCACTGCTTCCTCGTTTCTCCTTTGACTTTTGTTGTAACCCCAAGATATTTAAACGCCGGAACCTCCTTCGGAGTCTTGTTATTCTTGTCCTAATATTGATCTCGCTTTATTTCCTGTTACTTGCCATGACCATTGTCTTCTTGGTGTTAACTTTCGGTCCTTTCTGTCAGATCCAACACTATATTGAACAACAATGGGCCTAAACCCTTTGCCTTTTGTTTGGTCACTTTACAGATCACCTTTTCCCCTTTGTTGTTTTCAATTTCCCCACAGTACTCCTGCCATACTGTTGGCCACACCTCTCTTTGGATCTTTTTTGTTTTCTACTCTATTCTAGTCTCTCTGACATAGTTTGAAGGTGGTTCCACACAATTTGTCTCCTGCTTCCAGTATGGTATTCTTCATGGGCTCTCAGTTCTCTTGTACAGTCACTTGGTCTCTTCTGTGATTTCTATCAACTTTTCTTAAGGATCAGTGACTCTGGTCCCTTTTGAATTCCAGACCTTGCTCCTCTCCCTAGTTTTGATCTACTTCCTTTTTTCTTATATGATTCTCAGCACAGCACAGCACAGCACAGCACAGCACAGAGAACTCTGTGGTGTGCACAACCCCTTCTCCCCTTGTATTACCCTGCAGTTCTTGACATTTTTAGATCCGCTCTACTTGTCATCACATAGTCTATCCCTGTTGTATACTGACCGCTCTTGTACGTAATGAAATGTTTCTCCTTCTGACGGATGAAGAAAATGAAGATGAATGTTAAATCAACTGATGAAGACTCTCCGACAATTTTGAAATAGTTATCCAGAATGTATTGTCTATTTCAAATCTCTTGTGCACAATTTCTACCCAATGTTTGTCCCTCGTACACAAAGAACTCTAATGTTTCTTTGCTTGCGTACCTCCATGAGCTCTCTTCCATTCCCTATCATTGAACATGGATCGTAGGTGCGACGGTGCCCTTTGTCCACTACTCACTTCCACCGGGGGCTGTTGACACCCATCGCTTACGAATGTGCTTTTATTTCTCATTCCATTATACTCTGTTATAACTAAATATTGTGAACTTTGTATATTTTACTGCTCTTCCTTTCCCAAACCAAAGTTTCACCTGTGGACCTAACCTCATCCAAGACCTACTCACAAGACACTAGGATTCACTTGATGAATTACTTTACTCTTACTGTAACTTTGACATGAGTGGCATACGAATGCTCTTCCTTCCCAAAGGGCACCATGTGATTTGGTCCTCGGATACTTAGACAATGTGCTCGTGACTGGCTTTTATATCTTAAGTTAATTTCCCTGTCCCTCATCCGTAGTAGGGGGGGGGGGCATTTGGATGAGAAGAACTGATGTAAATAGCGATCATACGATACTTGTGAAGTTAAAGTAAAGCTCGAGCTTAAAAAAGCTTAAAAAAGCCATGCAGAGGCAACCCTATCCAGATGTAGGAAAAAATCCAAAGGTAAAGAGAAGTTTTCAGGCGGATCTGAATGACAGATACAGGCTGCTTGATGAAAGGCAGGAGCTAACCATTGACTCATTTAACCAGCAAATAACGAAGCAAAGTAATTGAGAAGTGTAAATATCCAGGGAATTTAGACCAGTAAAAGTCAGATCAAGTAAAACATTGCTGTATCTCTTCTACCAACCTTACCTGCCGTCATACACTGTGCCATGCAACAGATTATTTTCTCAATGGTACATTTACCACTTCCAATCTTCTTCTTCGTCTTTTTCTGTCGACTTTTCCCTTTCAGGGGTCGTTATAGCGAATGCTCCTTCTCAAGCGCACGCAGTCCTGTGCATCTTCTCTCAGAATTTCTTTTGCTGCCATATCTTCCTTGATATTGTCTGTCCATCTGAGCTTCGGTCGCCCTCTTCTTCTACGTCTTGGCAGTGCTATCCCAGTTCAAAACCACCTTAACCTTCATTATTGTAGCTTTTACCACTTCCAATGCAAATACAAAATTGTCCTAGCATCCATCAATGGACAGATGTTCTGGCTCCCTAACAACAGGCTGAAGAAAACTATCCTCTCCTAAACCAAGTTTTCTCTTCTTTATTGCATTTTACGTACATCAGTACTCTTATTTTGTTTCGACCATTTGCGGCATACACGCTTTTTTTTTTATAAGCATAGGCAAATTTTGAGCAGGGTCAAGTATGCTTAAGTTTTATCTCTAAATCAGGGTGAAATATGCTTAACATATGCTTATTCAATACATCGAATGAGGTCAGTATGCTTATTCGGGTTCGATTATTTTTGACATTGTTCTACCAGAAACAACTTTTCTTACGTCTGACGTCACTTCTTTGGTTTATTTAGAAGCTCTGACATCAATCTTCTTTGATTTGTTATTTTTCGAAAATGCTGCAAGTGTGACAAAAATAAATGTGTTTCTAAAAAAAGGTTTGTTGTCACGAGTCTCTCCATCTTATTGTATATTTTTGGGTGCGTAGAAATAACTGGGGCATTGATTTATGGTAAAAACGTGAGAAGGAGATAAAACATTTTCAAGTAAAAAGCTGGTAAATTTAGAAAAAAGTTCTTTCTCACAAGAAACTTCTAAGTCAAACGATGGCACCACCTTCGAAGNGTAATATTTCGGGGGAAAGGCAAACGTATATCTGAAGACGAAAAAAAGGCTTGGCACCCAAGTACCCATGTATTCTTCCAGCCCAATGCATGGATGGATGTAAATGTAGCCAACAACTGGCTGGAGAAAACGCTAGAGAAATTTGTCAAAGATGAAGGAATGGAACGATTCGTCCTTTTGCTAGATAACCTGTCAACACACACAGAAGAAAACTTTAAAAAGTCTGTTTCCGACTTAGGTGGTTTGGTTTGGTTTGGTCTTCCAGATGCCACCGACCTTTGGCAGCCTGTAGACGCTGGCTATGCCCAGGTCCTTAAGAGTTTGATTTCAAAAGAACAGCAACTTTGGTTAGACGAAGAAGAAAACGCAGATCGCTGGTTTGGTAATGACAAACCATTTTCAGCTAAGGAAAGGCGCATTCTTATTTCCCACTGGGCTGGCGAAGCTTGGGATAAACTGTCCAATGAAAAATATGATTCGTTTCGAGAGAGAATTTGGCAAACAACTGGCTGCATGATAACAGTTGATGGTACGGATGACGAGAAGATAAAACCAGAAGGTCTTCCCCAATACACAGTCCCCCCTCCTTCACTTGTCGAACCAACAAACCAGACACCAGTAGCGAACGCACCTGAAACCGTTGCAAACATCAATGAAGATGATTACGAGGAAGAAGTGATTGAATTGGAGAACGACGACAACGATTTCGAAGAGTCGAATGAAGAACATGGTGTAGAGAGAGAAGGAATATTTGACATTTTTCATTTGCTTGTTTGAACTGTTTAACAGAAAAGTCGTTACTTTAAAAAACTAAAACACTTTGGTTTTTTTCTTGATTTGCCCTTTTGAAGAAATATTACTTTATTTTACCAAAACAAAAGAAAATACTTTCCGATAAATCAGTTTCTGTTTTATACTTTCACCCTGAGGGTATGCTTAGAGTATTCTTAAGAAAAACACGATTTTGACCCTGATATGCTTATAAGAGTTATGCTTATAAAAAAAAAAGCGTGTACTGTACTCCTGCATCTGGCAATGTAATTCCCGCGACAATTGTCTTCCTGAAATGTACAATCCTCTTGATTAATTTTTCATCCCGAGTTCTATTTTTTAATTTACATTTTGAACTTTAAATCTTTAGTACTTCCATTGAAAGCCTTCCTTTTCATAGCATTAGTAAACTAATGCCGGTTCTTTTTCGAGTCTTTGTTCCCTTCAGCAAGGTTGTTATGTTTTTTAGCTTTCCTTAATTGTTTGAATTTTTGGTAGTCACCCTTCAGACTAATTACATCTCTGTTTATCCAATATTGACGAAATTCAGGAGAAACGAATTTGCTGGCTTTGTCTAATGAAACCGTTCGATGACCAGGCTTCACAAAAACAAAACTAAAGAATACGTCCGATTAAATGAGCATCGGAAAATAGCAGAAGTCAAACTGTAACACTCCACCCTTTCGAACGGCATCCATTTCAAAACATCATACGGTTTCGATTGAGAAGAGCATCGGAAGTAAAAGTAAATAACAAAAAATGATCTCAGAAAACGTAATTTTAAAAAAAATTGTCATCTTACCTCATCCTACTAGTACCCTAACACGCTATCCGTAACATTGTCTGATTAAGTGACGCCACAATTTTATGGTTTAAATATTACCTTTGGAACAGATCATTTTCCATCAGTATTAGAAAAAAATAATTGAAACTGGGTAGTTTGTCATGTGGGGTTCCTCATGGGTCAATTCTTGGTCCACTCATTGTGAGAGAATACCTTTATCCATGACAAAGAGTGTTTTACTTGTATATTAAACAAGACGTTGACGAGTGACTATGTCGTCTATGTTGGCCAAATTTCGAGTTCTGAATTCTCAGATTAGGTTAAAAGATGTACTTAAAACCAAAGTTATAAAATATTAAAATCGAAACTGGATCTGAACTAAAGTTACATTCAAATATGAATGTCAAAACATATTAAAATTATATTCCATTCATAACGATTTTATGTAATACACGTTAGAAAAAGGCCACTCTTTAAAAATGAACAAACGTCCCTCCTCCCCACACTTAAATATAATCCACGGTTTAGAAAGCCAAGGAGAAAATTTATTTTTTCAGGAAACACGACAAACTGGACTTTTCGTGGTACATCTTGCGTATTTCTGTTTAACTGGAATCTACTGTTCTTGTTGAAAAAGCAGTGAAGGCATGAACCACAAAGATTTTCATCTTTCAATTCTTGTGCAACTCAAGACCTCTTATTTTACTACCTTACATTTATTTTAAAGCTCCCATGCCTAACAGTGTAAAAATTTTAATAAAAAAGTTAATTTTTTCCGAGACTGCCCAGTGAAGCTCTTCAATTTCATATCTGCGCTTGTGTAGAAACCAGAACATAACTGCGAGGACAGCAAATCCAACTACTTATACATACATACATAAATACATACATACATACATAAATACATACATACATACATACATACATAAATACATACATACATACATAAATACATACATACATACATACATACATATATGATGATTGCGTTATCTTGACAGATGATTGCCGTCTATGACTTTGGGCTGTTATCAGTAAAATTTGTCTTTCCTTGTGTGACCTTGTAAGTGACTTTGGAGACAAGCCTCTGATCTGCAATGCTGGAAACATAGGTCATAGATGAAAGAAGAAGCCTCCAGTGGATTGATGGTATCACTTTGTAAAATTTGGTGTCTGTGTACAGCCATGTGTCTTTTGAGCCCTGGCGCTGATTTGCAAACCTTGCCACACATCACACATGACAGACTGTGAGGCCTAGGAGGAAGGTTAGAAAGTCGCATTGATCTGTCATGGGACTTCAAATGATTGACAAAGCCTGCTTTTGAAAAAAGAATACAATCACATTTGTCACACTTCCAGCTCTTTGTGCCTTCATCGAGGTTGTTTTCCCAGCTTCTGAGCAATCTACGATTTAACCGTTCATGTTCCAGGCGACTATTTTCAAACAATGCCTAACCTGTCTTCACGTGCCTTCTCCAAGTCGCTCTTTCCAACGGCTAGCCTCTCCCACTTTTTAAGGTCTATTCCTAGTTTCTTTAGATTTTCTTTGATACAGTCTTTGTACCTTCTTCTGGGTTTGTGCCGTTGTCGCTTTCCAGTGTGGAGTTACCCATAAAACAGTTGCTTAGGGAGTCTATCGTCCTCCATACGAACCATATGGCCAGCCCAGCGCATATGATTGGGGATAATCATTGGCTCGATACTTGTGTATCCTGCTCTGACAAGGACTTCACTATCAGGTGTTTGGCTTTGCCACTTGACATCGAGTATGCGTCTCAAACATTTCTGATGAAAATGTTTAAGTAGTTTGAGATGTTTTCGATGTACGGTCCATGTCTCACAAGAATTCAAAAGAGCTGTCAAAATGTACACGCAGAGCTTGGTTTTAAAGGTGATTCCGCAATTTGTCCAAACTCGTTTTTTAAGCATTCCAAAGGCAACAGAGGCTTTCTGTATCCTCTGGTTTTTTGCATTAACGGAACTATCTGTTGACAGGGTGCTACCAACACACACAAAGGTGTCTACCACACCTAATGAACTGCAAGTGACACAGGTATCTGTACAATATATGGTTTACCAAGTGCTGGTGTTAACATGACTTTTGTCTTCTTCAGGCTAATTTGAAGACCAAACACAGTGCATGAGGCGGAAAAACGATCCATAATGAGCTGCGTATTTTCAGCAGAACAAGCAAGAAAGTCAACTTCATCAGCATATAGAAGTTCTCTTATTAGAGTATGACAGACTTTTGACTTAAAGTTAAACCTTCTCAAATTGAAAACACTTTCAGTAGTTCTAAATTGCAAAAGAACACCTATATCACAGTCATGGAATGCATGTGAAAGCATTACAGCAAAGAATATGGGAAAAGGTGTTGGTGCTGGGATGTCCCCTTGCTTAACACCGTTATCAATCGGAATCTTCTCATACAATACTCCATTGAAAAGAACACGAGCTTTCATGTCCTCGTGCAACTGCTTGAACATGCTCACAAAGAATGGTGGACACCCTACTTTACCAAATATTATCCACAGAACATGGCGGTTTACAGTATCGAAAGCTTTCATTAAATCAACAAAGGTTTGATGCAGTGGCATCTGCTGCTCAATGCATTTCTCTTGGAGCTGACGTGCAGTAAATATCATGTCAATGGTACCTCTGTCATGTCTAAAGCCACTCTGCGATTCAGGAATGGTTGTCGGACAGATATCTTCCATTAGCCTGTTTAACAACAGTCTTGAGAGAACATTCCCCACAGCTTCTAGGAGTGTAATACCCCGATAGTGATCACATACACCTTTCTCTCATTTCCCTTCAAATAGAGCCACTAAGATACCATCTATCCAATTCCTGGGTACGTTGGTGCCATGCCAGACCTTAGTAATAAGACTGAATAGTGCATTAATCACATTTTCACTTCCAATCTTTAGAAGTTCAACGGGTAGGCCATCTTGATCAGATTTCTTGCCTGAATTGATTTGTTTAAGAGCGACTTTTACTCCTTCACGAGTTAGTAGTCGATCCATTCGAAACTTTACAGCACATTGTGTGAGGTTCTGTATAATGTTCATATCCACTACTAAAGAATTATTAAACAAGTCAGCAAAGTGCTCATGCCAGCGCTGCAGAATCTTCTTTGGTTCTTCGATAATGTTACTGTTGTCTTTTGACTTTAGAGGAATCACGCAAGATTTTGGAGGGCCAAATACTTCGCGTAATAGACCATAAAACAGCTTCATGTCCTTAGATCTTTAAATTTCTGAAGAAGTTTGTGACCACCATTCATTCTTCATTCTTCTAAGGTCGCGTTGCAAAACTGCTTTGTGTTCTTTGAAGGCCGTCTCTGTTTCAGGTTAAAATAAGTTGGTATCTTTAAGGACCGTTTCATAAATCTTTCTTTTGCTTTCTAGTAGCTGCTTGACTTTGTAGTCATTGTCATCAAACCAGTCCTTATGCTTTTTTTTTCTATACCCAAGACATTTTGCTCCCACTGAGTACACTTGGTTCCATCAAATTCAACCTTATCAAATTTGTCTTTCAATATTTTGCACACATCCAGGTCTTTCAGTTTGGTAACGTCGATGCGATCTGGAAATTTCACCACATTTATCCTAACTTTTTTACGGATATACAGTTTAAACTTCCCGCGAACCATTTTATGATCAGTGTCACATTCCGCACTGGTCATCACACCTACATTACAAACATCACAACGGTCACGCCTCCTGGTGATAATAAAGTCGTTCATATGGCCACGTTTAGATCTTGGGTGAGTCCATGTAGCCTTGTGCCTGACGTTCTAGTGAAAAAGTGTATTTTTTATGACCAAATTGAGCTCGGAACAGAACTGAAGTAGCTTCAAGCCATTTGAATTCATTTTGCCAATTGCATGGCGACGAACGGTATCCCAAGTTTCAAAATCACTACCGACTCGAGCATTGAAATCAGCTAGAATAACAAGTTTCTCATCAGCTGGAACAAAACTGACAACATTAAGCAGATCTTCATAAAAGGTCATACTGGCTTCTTCACTAGCTTGCATTGTTGGAGCATAAACTGAGAAAAAGATTGTATATCTACTACAAGTGAGAGGAATTCGAAGTTTCATTATGCGGTCAGAAATGCTGCAGGGGCACTCTACATGTTCTAATAAGGTTGTTCTGACTGCAAAACCTACACCACCATCACGACGTTCACCTTTCTGCTTGCCAACGCAGAAAAGTATAAAACCGGATTTAATTTCAGTTAGCTGATCTTTACCAGGAAGACATGTCTCCGACAGAGCTGCAATATCAATGTTCAGTCTTTGAAGTTCTTTTGTCACAAGAGCTGTTCTTCTTTCTTGTCGCTTAGATACTTTTTGCTCCAATAACGTCCTTACATTTCAAGAGCAAATATTGAGTTTCACTCAATCTTTTGCAAATGTTTTAGTGTTTCTTCCATGTTTTGTCGTCCTGTTAAAATGAGCTACCGTCAGCCGCAGGCTGCCAACCAGTGTTGATGTGACAGGCAATGTTTGATGCATCTTTTCTAGCACCTTCCCAAGAATTAGATGAGCAGTGCTATCCCTAAAAAGGGTTGCTCAGTCACAAGAACCTCCACCGAAGTATGCCCCTGTCACAGTAAGACACAACAACGATGTTAAGATAAGATTCCTGTTGCCTATGTGCAGACTTGTGGCTGTGAGCTTCCAATTGGTTAGATCTGCACACGTCATCACTTGTCCATCGCCATAGGACTTTCAGTAAATAGAATGATAATCTCAATAACAAGTCAAGAGACGTCTGTACATCAAGGGATTTAAATGACATAGGCTTGTACAACACCTATACCACTTTCTAAGACTTAGCAGCCATAAAGCGGGCTGCTAAGTCTTAGTCTCCTCACTAATTTATTATTGGAAAACCATTAGCATATCTTCCACATATTTTGGGTAAATAAGAATTTTGCTATTCTCCCAGTAATTTGTTTTGAGTTTTCGATCATTTTACATCCACTATTTCATCAGCCAATAATAAACTTAACTCCTTCAAAATTTCTTATCCAACCTTACTTTCATGGCTACTGCTGTGTGTCACCTTCATTTATTGTTTTGAATTTAGGAACAAATGTGTTGCTAAGCCAGATGTCTCCAGGCTTGTCATCGTGATCATTGTTGTATCCAATGACTGAGTCGCCAGTTTTCTTCCGCAGAAATTCAAGTGTTGTTGAGCGACATGGTTGCAATCTTATAGTGGTCCAGGATGGCTGTGATGTAATTACCAGTAAACCTGTATATTTATTTATTTATTTATTTATTTACGAATATTTATACAGGATAAAAGCTTCAGTTATTTACATATTTACATAAATACTGTTATCAATGTTTGTCCTGATTAGTTTATTGTATTAAAAGGTGTGATTTTGTAAGAGTAATCCTTTGGACTAGAATGGCTGACAGCCTTACTAAGGCTTAAAAGGAGAACAACAACAACAACAAAAGCTGCTTATTTAGAGATTGTCTGGACACTTGAAAACCTTATCGGTTATTTTAATCAAACATGATGGCACTGTCAACGTGTTAGAACATTGCTAACTCCGTGCTCTCTTTGAGGTACTACAGGCCTACAATACTGTCTAATAACGCAAAGAGAACACTAAATTAGACAACGTAAGTTCTTTTTCTATAAAGACACTGAGTTGAAAACAGTGACTACAAAACATTATGCAACATCCATCTTCAAGATATCCAAATAAAATAATTATATTGCCTGGGAACCTTTCACAAAAAATGGAGCCTAACAGATTCTGACGAAAAGCTGCAACACCTGATTTGTGCCCTAGAACATGTCAGTATTGAGAGAGGATTAAAAGTCAATGATAACAAGATAGAAGTTATGGTGATCTCCAGGAAGGAGCTACCCCATATTACTATCTTAGTTAACAACAAGAATGTGAAGTAAACAGAAAATTTTATCCATCTGGGAAGTCTAGTCACACGTGATGGACGATGTGAAAGTGATATAAAGAAGAGAATCATTTTAGGAAAGAACCCTTTCACAAGAGTAAGAGGCATGGTAAAAAACAGTAAGCTTGCAATGTCAACAAGAGTGAGATCTGTGAAGTAGAAGGATGAAAAAAGACTTGAAGCTATGGAGATGTGATGTTGGAGAAGAATGTTGAAGGTTTCCTTGACAGGAACAAGTACAAATAAAGAGGCTGTTGGCCAAGACTGGAATATGGAAAGCCTTGTGAGAGCTAGGCAGCTGCGCTTTGCAGGACATGTCGTTAGATATGGAGAGCTGGAAGAGCTATGCCTCAGTGGGAAGATTGAGGTTGCAGCAAGGAAGAGGAAGACCAAATTGGAAAATACATGGATGGGCCGGTGAAGATAACAGATGGGCAATGGCAGCTGCTTACATGATCAAAATGATGAGAGACAGAGATGTGTGGCAAACCGTGGTAGCCTACGTTCAGCGGGATATGGCACCTGGACAAGGTAAGGTAAGGAACCTAACTTTTTTTTCAAGCGTCCAACCTCTATTTCATCAGTATTTATGTGACAGCAGCCAGTACCTTTTGTTAGGTTCTGTCGCCACTGCTACAGATTCGTTCTTAACCCTTCAGACTGACTGTATATGGAACGAATTCCAAGCTAGCAAATTTTACCTGCCAGATACCACTAAATGCACTGTACTATAATAGTGTATTTAAGATCAAGCCGTATAAAACGTCAATTCGACTAAATCTGAACATACCACGAGAGAAAAGTAAAACAATTTAACAATTAAGGTAGAAGAAAATTTAAACATCCCTATTGTTAACAGTTCATACGCTGATTTTTGGGGATATTTTTTTCAACCTGCAGGACAAAATTTTTCAGTTTCTTGCTATTTTCCGACAGAAAAGAGAACAAAACAGGGCTTCCTTAACGTTACGCGCTGTGGGCTATCAATTCAGAGCGAGACGTCTAATGGCTGTAGAAATGAAGCCCTTAAACACAACTGAACTTGGAAAAAATGTCATACAAAATCATACAAAAGCATACAAAATCTCTTAAAAAAATGGTGTACTGTAACGAATAGATAATATTGATAAGCAAATATTTTTCTACCCTTTCGTTAACGTCATTACTGAACAAAAAACATCCCGAAAATCAATTCGCTGCTTAAATTTTAAATGCACTACATTGTATACCGATAGGCATAATAATAATAATAATCATATATGTATATATAAATATATACATATATAGATACATATAAATGTATATATATAAATATATATATATATACATATAAAGATATGTAATATTTAACATGTTTTTGATTGGCGAATCCGAACAAAGAAAGCGCCAGCATTAAAGATGAATAAACATGTTGACACATGTTGACAGCAGTGTTTATTATAATTTTTATTGCAAACAACTGAATTGTATCATCCTGTATAAAGATAGAAATAATAATAAAAACCCAGTCATTAAAATGGCTTCAAAGTGTTGCCAACTGGATCGATGTTTCAGTAGAGACAGAATGGAAAACCAACATGTGAATGGTACTTTACTTTGAGGCACTCTTGGAAGATGCAAGTGGCATAGTCTTGTTTTTCTTCAGTAGCATTCCGTGAAATGAAAATTTTGTTTTTCCTTCCACCTCCTAAAATTTCCATACATCTGTTTGATTTCTTACTCTCTACGTATCTTAGTATTTCTTATCAACACACACACACACACACACACACACACACACACACACAAACATTTAGGAATACTGACCAAATTTTCTCTCCGTTTTGTCCCATTGTTCCCTTTATCTTCTTTTTGGCCACACAGATATTCAATTTTAATGTGAGTAAGTGTTTAAGAGTCTCATTTAGTTTGATAAGCTTCGATTCTCTTCAACTGTACTACAACTTCGGTTCCAAACCTCCTCAACCCTAAAACTGTTAATCACAAAGGTAGTATTATCAGTGCTTAGAAATTTTCTTCGTTTTCAGACGCGAGCAAGTATTGCCGCGCTTCTACATCTTTGTATTTTCCTTGTTCTTGTTCTTGGACGATTTCTCTTTTCGTTACAGACAATTGACATAATAATAAAAGACTGGTCATTCTTTGCTCAGTAATGTTCAGTTAGTTTTGTAGACACTTCTTTGCTCAGTAATAAATAAATAAAATACTAGGCTCGCGCTTCTGGACTGAAGGTTTTTCAGTCTTTTTTCTCTTCATTCATTTCGAAACACCAACTCGCCTAACGGTTTTCAACTGCATGCAGTTTTTCTATGTGTTGACAGATGCAAGTAGCCTGTGTTGAAAGGCATGTTGTGTCAAAGATGTGTTGAAAGATGCAGTTTTTCTATGTTGAAAGATGCAAGTGCATGCAAGTAGATGCAAGTACATGCAAGTAGATGCAAGTAGAAAGATGCAAGTCCATTTTTCCTGTTTTTATTGCCTTTGATTCAGTTTTCACTTTGGGAGTGTTGGCAGGGGGCTTAAGTCTTTTTTTCAGGACTTAATGTTTCATGCTTGCACTTATGATGAATATATTTTTGTATTTGTTGAAATCTTAAGTTCTGGAAATAGTTTCTCACAGATTTAGCGAATACGTTCTGTGTTTCTCTTTCATTGATTTAAGACTTTGCGTCAACTGGCAATATCTTTTCTTTCCCTCTGTCTTTTTGCTTCCATCCACATGTATTTGTTCGAAAAAAAAGGTATACGAAAAGTAATGACAGTCTTCATACAATACATATGTACAGAAGCATCCAGAAATAGCAATACCTGATATTTCTTCCCAAAAGCACGTGTTGTTTTCCCCCTAATTTTTACAAACATAAATCCTAATGCCGCATAGAAAATGTCGAACACAGTTCTTCTCAAAACTGTACCTGTAGTTTTACCAAAGTGCAATTTGGTGGCTTGTCGTCTTCCTAATCTCGGACGCAAGCCATTGCGATTTGAAATGTTTGCTAAACATAACTGCGCAAGGGCAATCGGCTTTCAGTCACTTCTTTAAATGCTGCCACCTGCAGCTGCAAATGAAGCGATAGATCAACCTGTTGGACGTACTCGTCAGCTAATGAGACCAAGTAACAATTCGGTCAATCCATTCGACTGCATTGCTTTTCCTATCTAGATTGCCGGGGAAGGTATTGTTAGGGAAGGAGACTTATTCAAGCAAACTTTGCACTCGCTAATCGCAATTATCAGGCCATGTACCTTTAGTATAGAAGATTACATTTCCTACATTTAGCTTTAGAATTAGATGCATATCTTCATTTGCGCTTTGCTTTATTCTTGGCCTGACTACATTAACACTTTTCGGAAAACGTTTTATTTTTTTCTGTTAATTGCTAAAGAGGAAATTTACTAGTTTAAAAGTTATACTGAAAAGTACCCCAGGCTGTTGGATAATTTCAGTATACACAGGGCTGTGACATTTGTAATTCGTATTCCTTTAATTACAACAGTAAACGAATATTCGATCAACCGAGTCGTCAAAAGATGCGCCTTAGCATAGGAAACATCTCATCCTATTAATTGCATTCCGCTGCTGAAAGCCAACAAAGAGAGCAACGTGCAAGAAACAACCGATGGAGAAGTATTAACTCTAATCATAAGCTGTTATTCACCAATTCAAAGATGCCAGTTCGCTTTTTGATTACTTATTCCAAGCTCTTAATTGCAGGCCACGTACAAGTGACATTGCAAGACATTGCCCAAATCAGGACCGCATGGGAATAGGCTTCCTTGTCATGTGTTTACTCATAACGCATTAATTGCCTTTTTCTTCTGTGCTTGCCAATTGGAATCTGATTGTCTTTGCTTGGATTGGGTCAAACTCTTGTACCCCACTTTCGTCAATTCCTCTCCAGATGGCAATTTTCCTAAAGCATATTTCGAGAGCGACGATTTACCTAACAAGATCATCTTGCTTATACGTATTAAAAGCACCAAAATACTGGCTCACGACGAAACAAAACTAAACAGAATGTGAGACTCTTGATAAAAACAACTCAAAATCACTTACCTTTTTTAACTATAGGTCTACTTTATCACAGAGGTTAGCATCCCCTTTGAATTGCGCTACAGTTCGCTACACTGCGCTACAGTTCGCTACATTGCGCTACCAGACACAACAACTCAATTGTATATTTGTATATTTGTATTTGTCTGTATATTCAGACAGAAATCAAACAAAGACAATATGGCTGCACTGTTAACCAACAGTAATATCATAGAAAAATTCCCCGCGGACTTTTTATTGTTTTTAAAAGATTCAAGATGATGATTTTGTTGTAATGACTCTCCACTATGTTTTCGAAGATCGAGTTTTGTATCAAATTTATTTTATAGAATTGCCTAATCTACACAGTAGGTGCTGTTAGCCTGACCGTATTTGGTATATTCCATTCTTACCTGACGATTAGTTTATTATACGATTAGTTATAATAGTCCATTAATTTACTAATTGTTGTGGCATAAAATTATTTATTATCACTGCCTTTAGCTATTTTGGGGGTCCACCCCCACCCCTACCCCCAATTTCAGGAAATATTATGCTGTTAACCAATATATTCTTTCATTTCTTAAATACACTCTTAATTCTGCAAATTTTCACTCTCTCTTTCATAGAGTGCAATAGATGTGTATTGGAATAAACAAAAAAGCCAAACAAGTCCTGGGTAGCAGAAAAGCTATGGAAAAGTTCGTTTCTTTTAATCAAATACCAAAGAGACTCCATGCCAGTGAAAAGAAGATGAGTTCTAGCTGGCGTTAGCGATAACAATACATTAAAAAATGATGCACATCACCACTTTTGAAAGGTATTGATTCAAAAATCGATGTAGTTGTTATTCAATTATACGCTGCGGATATCGTTGGCTCAAGAACGGTGTAAATATCTTAAACCCATTTAAAGATGCGTTTGGTAACAAGTTTCATGAAGTGTTTTATCCTACCTACGTCTTGCTTATGAACGCTGCTTACATCGCCAAGCAATATAAGTATCGCTGGCCTGGTAATCATTGCCGTGATGGTTCGTGGGTACACCCTCCCTTGTGGCACTTTTGATAAAGATTGATAATTTGGAGTATTTCAAGATGCAAAACTTAAATCCTTTTCAAGTACAGCGGTTTGTCACACGAGCCCACCATCAAAGTACCTATTGTGTGCTTTTAAGTGGTTATAATCACAGCGGTAAGCGACGCTTTCGTGAGGACATGTTCCCAACCGACACTTCCCCCAATGCACGTTCCTGTTGAATAGCTTCTCAATAGAATCTTCCATCGGCGGGTTCTCAGTCAAAAATCTGGGTGAAGAGTAATGGTGTGGAAAATGTCCTCCTTGAGAATTCCCAGAGAAATTTATCGTGGGAAAGACTAGTCCCGACAAACTGTTATTTCATGGAATCTTCACTCATACAGAAACTGTCCGCTTAGGAACATATTGTCGTAGCTGGATGATTTGAATATGATAAACTATTAAGAATATTTTGTTAACAAACTTCATTTTCTGTGCAGTTTTTTGAAAAGCACATACCAAAAAAACGGGATCCATGGTGAGCTGCTGTTAAAAATTGGCATAATCCATACCGCATGTTAGATGGCCAGATAATACAAGAAAGTTTAAGGTGCATTGAACATATATGGATCATTAGATGTTATTTTTCAAGGCAGGAGCTGAGGATCAAAACCTTAAGTCTAATGATAAAAGAATTTCCTGGTTTATCTGTTTAACTCCTTTTAAATACATATTTATGGGTTTAGTCGTCATCAATTATATACCGAATGAACTCTCCAGCTTGTCAGACATTCATACGGTCAGACTCCATCCCGCCAATTGACAGAGCTGCTAAATTGTAAAGTGTCTTTCAGGAAAATATCCTTTCAGAAACGTGTCCTAGTACGGATTCTTCTTCTTCTTCTTCATCTTTCGGCTGCTCCCGTCAGGGGTCGCCACAGCGGATCAATCGCCTCCATTTGGCGCGGTCGTCAGCGTCCTCTCTCCTCAAACCTAATGTCCTCATATCCTCTTCAATTCCGTCCATATATCTTCTCTTTGGTCTTCCTCTCTTCCTCTTCCCTGGCAGTTTCATCCTCAACATTCTCTTCCCGATGTAGCTATCTTCTCTTCTGACCACGTGTCCGTACCATCTCAGTCTTCCTTCCCTTTGCTTCTCTCCTAATCTTCTAACGTGTGCTGTTCCTCTGATGTTTTCATTTCTGATTTTATCTAGCTGTGTGACCCCAAGTGACCACCTCAGCATTCTCAACTCAGCCACTTCCAACTCAGCTTCCTGCTTCTTTGTTGTCGCTACCGTCTCAAGCCCATGTAGCAAAGCTGGCCGCACTACCGTTTTGTACACTTTTCCTTTCACTTTTGGCAATATCTTCCGGTCACATAACACCCCTGTTACCTTCCTCCACCCGTTCCAGCCTGCTTGTATCCTCTTCTTCACTTCTCTGTCGCATCCCCCATCGTATTGCACTGTGGATCCAAGGTACTTGAAGTCTTTTCCCTTCATTACATCTGCTCCTTGCATTATTATTATTATTATTTGGATTATTGGTGATAAATAAGGAAATTTCAAAGGCATTGCCAATGAAAAGACTATTTTATTTCAATACATATTCTATTGGGTTTAGCTTGTACTGCGATTTATATTTTTATGTCAAAATTTTATAAGAAGAAAACCTTGTATATTATTCGCTCTGTATTTCCATCCAGCACTGTAAATGGTAGCAGAAGTACATTATTATTTTCGATTGTTTGATTACTTAAGAAGGGTTGTATAAAATTGAAATGTAAGTTCTTCCACACTCAATACAGTTCTTAAAATCATTGCCATAGCTTTTTACAATGGTCATTTCTCATGACGGCATAAACACTTAAATTTCATAATCCTCACATTTTTACTAGTCCGCACTTACTAAGTTTTTAAGAAAAAGGAATCGCACCTACTGGTATTGCTTGTCTAAATCTTTGAAAATATTTAAACAGATCGAGAGAGTTTATTATACGTGGTTATCTTTGTACGTAGGGTAGTAACAGTAGTGTCTACCTTTACTGATTGATACTCTGTGAAGAAAACTCAGCGTCACACAAAAGCCAACCTTAGTAGAGTTGACATTGACCAAACGTATATCATCGTAAGGTACAACGGAGGAATAAGGGGTAGACTGTCTTAATCAAAATACACGATCGGACTTCGGAGAAAAATAAGGTGTTGGCCAATTTTTCTCTTTTCTTTTAATTTGTCCTTCTACAACACTCATCGGCTCTATCAATATCAAGAAGCATTTGTCAGGAAAAGAAAATTCAATTTCCTTGCATTGAGACGCAGGAATGTAAATATCTATTATTTTTGTTAAGTTAGTATCTAGAATACTTGATATCACTGTTAAATAGATTAATATTTAGTTATCTAAATATCGATATGATAAATAATTTCAGGGATAATTAAAAACAACAGATCATTAACAAACACTTTTATAATGTCCAGGACAAATAAAAAATAATCACTAAAGTGATTACCATTAATGGTTAATGTGTTCCTTTTGTATTCCGCCTTCGTGTTGATTGCTGGTTTAAATTTTCAGATCTCTCAGGCGTCAAAAAGATGTACTGTACCTTTGCTTTTGTAATTGAGCTCATAATGGTTACATTCTTCTACGGCCGTCTATTCTTGCAGTCAGCCTGGTGTTTTTTGACAGGCGCATCGTTATTCTGATGGTTCTTGAAACGGAATCGCAAGTGTCGACTAGTGTTGCCAACATAGCAAAAGTGAAATCGTAGACATACGATTGGATATGCAACTCTTAAGCATTTTTTTGAGCTATAGGCTTAAGCGATGGTTATATTGCCTTCAGTCTTGTGAGAGAGAAACCAATTCCACATGGGGTATTTATTAGATGAAGGGCTCTTGCATATGCCTCCGAACATTTGCTCCTCTATTGAAGAGATTGCTAGAATGTTCTTTTTGCTTCCTTTATTTTGTCTATCTTCTGAGCACCTTTTTGTCTTTATCCATTATTTATTCTTCTAAATGCTGTAATTGTCTTTACTCTTTAAAGATGACAAGAATCCTTTCCTCTTCTTTTAAATCCGGATGTTTTGCATTCTTCCGTTACTTTGCACTGTTCTGAATTGTAGTGGATTACTAATGGTATCCATTTTTGTGTTGAATGAATCTTAACTCATGGAGACAAATCCCAATGCCCTAGCCAAAGGAAATAACCATAAAATTATTGTGCTTTAGATACTTTTTGATTAATGAATTGTTCCGTGAGGTGCTAATCTTTTTACACCTTTTAACAACGTTCAGAGGCTTTTTTATTAATATCAGTTAAGATTTCCTTGGGAGTTTTGTTGGTTCTAATTATGTGTCACCATCTCAAGCTGACCTCGATTTTGCACTAACATGATTTTTTTCCCCAGATTCCAACTTGTTTTGCTGTGATATTGATTGGTAATGGTACTCCGATTTGAACATTGGTAAATGTTGTCACGCCAGTGTTTCCATTGCCTACCTTTACTTCTTTTTTCCGCTACTTTTCCTTCTATTTTTGGAGTGTCCAGACGTATATTTCTTCATGGCCTCTCTGGCCCCCCGATTCCTACGGCCCTGGTCGATGAGACGAAGATTGAAAAGTAGCAGCAGTATCTAGAACTGTTGAGTCACACAAATGACTCTGAACTCGATCAAGAATAGAAAATGAGATTATCAAAAACTAACTTTTCAATAAGAATAAAGCATGTGGCTTCGATAACTTTCAGGTAGATTAGTGAAGTATATACCTTCTATTAGAATCTTTGGCATTTCAGCTGCACTACACTAATCAATTTCACCATGTTTTCTTGTGATCTCTGCTTTAAAAGGCTTCATGTACTTTACAACATATTTTGATGAAATAGCTTAATTCTCTTTCTTTTGTTTACTAATTGTTTTTTGTTTTTGGAGAGGCAGGTTGATTTTGTAAAATTGCTCGTTGTTCTTCGGTGGCACTCCGCTGTCTTTCAACGGGAAAAGCTGTAGCTGTGGTGCTCGCGTTATTTCGATATCCATTTCCTTAAAATGAATGCTAAGAGAGAAAAAAACGCACTATGTAATATACAACTTCTTCTTAAAGAAGGTTATATAAAAATGTCTTAGGAAGTTATTAACATCCCTCAAGAATTGAAAAATCCCAAGTAACCGCTTCACTAAAGTAGGACGACACCTCAAACTCAGAAAACTATAGACTAGGACGGAAGAGAACTGAATGATTAATCGTGTTGAAATCCTTCGATAGATACGTGTTTAGCCCACCAATCCGTTTTACAAAATCTCAGAGTGTAAATATCAGCTGGTGCTACCTCGTGGAGATCCTCTGATTGGTACTTTGGGGCGTTTATACAGCCAAAAAAGTGTTGCATGTTTGCATTTGGTGGCAGTTGCAGAGGTCTGAGGCCGTTAAACCCCAGAACGTTCTAGATGTTATGCACCTGCCAATTCCCACTCGTAGGGGGGTTCAGCTCTCTCCAAGTGGGCCATGTCTCACTACTGCCAGGTTTGTCTCTTGTCATTCAGGGCATCCCACCGCTCATGCCACATGTTTTTATTGAGAGGGGTTTCAAAATCTAGAAAACTATTGTGGGATGGAAGGCGCTTTCTAGACCTTTTATGTTGGAACAGGGTGTGTCTGTTACAAGGCTCCTGTCTCCGGTGTTGGTCCATGCTCTCTTCACTGCGGCAATTTCAACTTTACCATAGATGTTGTCGATGGGAATAGACTTCACACATCCTGCAGCGATACGGCACGCTTCGTTTAGTGCTTGATCGAGTTTCTTAGCATGGGCGGACCGCCACCAAGTAGAGCAAGCGCATTCTTCAGCTGAAAAGCAGAGTACAAGGAGAGATACCCTTACTGTTGCGGGGTCTGCGCCCCCCTTCGAGCTCGTTAGCTGGTGCATCAAGTTACTCCTCGTGTATACTTTTCCCTTTAGCTGGTAATGTGCTCCTTGTAGCTGAGTGACCGATCTTTTGTTATTCCCGGGTACGCTGGATGCTTCTCACGCTGGAGGTTTCTGTCCTGGCCACTTGATGTTGATTGCAAGTCACAGTCCTATCTGAACTACATTCGGCACTTTAATGCGATTATGTTTGGAAATGATGCTGTACACAGACAGAAATAGGCACAAAAATACGAAGGAAAATTTGGACTTGAAGGAAATGGAATTTGAAAAAACGTGCAAGCGACTAATTGTACTCCAACCACCCTCATCATACCAAATAATCACATTCAATGTTTTTGCGACTATGTCAATGAAAATACATAAAGTTGTTCTGCTACACCTAGTCCAAATTTACAACAAAGTTTTTATGTCAGATTGATTTTGATAAACTCCATAATGCAATAAAAGTCGAAACTACCTTTTCCCCTTTTTTACCAATTTAACCTTTTTTTAACTTAAATTTAACTTAACCTTTTTCTAGAGAGAATAACATAAGAAATGACGGCCCTCTTTCTTCAGCTTTTACTGGAAGTGGCTAAAAGTTCAAACAGATTTTGTTTTGTTTTGGATTGTTTTAGCGTCATTCTCCCCTAGCAATTGGGGCTCAGACGGTACCCTTCAGAGGGGAGTTTCTTTTGACAGGTGAGAAATTTCTTGGTCGGATACCCTTCCTGATGCCAGCCAATGGCCTTTTCTTTCGCAAAGTTCCAAATTGAACCTGTAACCTCTTGGTTACTATGCAACTGCACGGACCATTAAGCCACGGCTCCTCCAAACAGATTTGTTTTCTCTGAAGATTGATATTTTGAATTGAAACTTTGAGGTTTTTCGTATTTGTTAATAAGATCGAGATTGTAAAAAGTGAATGATTATTGATGTCATCGTTATTACATGCTTCTTTTAATTCTAGATAATTTGCCATGAAACCACCCCGAAATAAAGATGTTTAGAGGCAAGTCTCTTGTCTCAAACGTCTTATCAACCAAGGACTTGTGGCCTTGGGTAAAAGGTTTTGATCTGCTATATATCATTATTATATCATCGTTTTATGGCCCCACGTTTCCTGTTGTTTTCTCTGAGAACATTCTACTGGATCTTCCTTTGCTTTCTAATAGATGGTTTTTTCATTCAGGGTCACCTGACTGTTCTTTACTGTTGACTTCACTGCTTCATGCTGTTTGTATGCGCAACCCTTTAAAGGCTACAGATTCTTTGTATCGTGTGTATCCTTCATTATATTTAAGCACTTAACTGTACGGTGGACAATTTAGCAGCTCTGTCAATTGGCGGGATGGAGTCTGACCGTATGAATGTCTGACAAGCTGGAGAGTTCATTCAGTATATAATTGATGACGACTAAACCCATAAATATGTATTTAAAAGGAGTTAAACAGATAAACCAGGAAATTCTTTTATCATTAGACTTAAGGTTTTGATCCTCAGCTCCTGCCTTGAAAAATAACATCTAATGATCCATATATGTTCAATGCACCTTAAACTTTCCTGTATTATCTGGCCATCTAACATGCGGTATGGCTTGTGCCAATTTTTAACAGCAGCTCACCATGGATCCCGTTTTTTTGGTATGTGCTTTTCAAAAAACTGCACAGAAAATGAAGTTTGTTAACAAAATATTCTTAATAGTTTATCATATTCAAATCATCCAGCTATTGAAAACCATTTACCTCTGACTCAGGCAACATTGCACAAAAAAGACTGAAACTCTAATTTTCTTACTGTTTCTGCTCCTCATTTGCTTTGTATTGCACGGCTCCTTTGGTGGTGCGGTAACTTTTCTTTCATTTTTTAGCTGGATTATTTTGCGTTTTTGCTTTTTAACTCAATGTTCTACTTGTCCTATTATCCCTGTGGGAGAAAATAGTGACCTATTTCTTAGTCCAGCATTGATCATGTTAGGTCTCTGTAACTTAAGAGACTCGTGTTACCTGGATTTGGTTGGTAATTCTAGGCAGTGGAATTGCTTGTTATCAAATTTAAAGACTTTTGCTTCACGAGTTCCTTTTTCCAACCCGCTAATAACCTTTTTAATATTCTGCTCATCGACGTTGGTTGCTGTCATCTAAGGCGATTGATGTGTACAGGAATGTTCTTTGGCCTTACTGTGCAGAAAAGTCAACACTTGGTAGCATTCGCTTTTATTCTATAACACAGCAAGGCTGGTTCTGTTAAGACGCAACTGCCTGAACTCAATGACCAATTTCATTTGCCTTGCAACAGATTTTGCTGTCCACCTCTCTAGCAGAGCAGTCACCCAGATTTTGTCTATTCCCTCTATGAGGCTATGGTGGTCTAACAAAATAAAACATCTACTGGAGGTGCTGCTGAAGCACCACCACGCCGTCAAATATTCTAGGCCACCTCTTTTTCATCATACTCCAGAGCCTCGCATAGATTTCTTAATGCCACCCTAAGCAAATGGCCTCTAAATCACCAAGTACACACAGATTGAAGATACGATATGCTAACTGAATGTTACGCGAAGATTGGGCCTTGCACTGAAGTCTTTTTATACTAGCAAGCTGAAGAAACTTAACACCAAAGAGAGCTAGTACCTTATGTTTGCGAACTGATGGATTTGTCACCTTCCCTGTTCGTTGGAAATCATTGTTTTATCTTTTATAGGGCAGGGTGAAGCCAGAGAAAACTCTGATGGAGGCTAGTATCGTTTCTGGCCTCCAAACAAAGGAGCCGTAGCTAAATGTGTAGTGCAGTTGCACCGTAAACAAGAGGTTCCAGGTTCGATTCCGCAAGCGGGTGAAAAGGCTTTGGAACTTTACTCAAGAAAAAGCCATGGGTTGGTGTAAGGAAGGGCATCCATCCAAGAAATCCCATAAATGCCAAAACAAAGTCCCTTCTGAGGGCACCGTTTGAGCCCCAGCTACTGAAAGAAATAACGTTAAAACCAAAACAAAATATTTTAAAGAGATAGAACCTAACCTATATAGTAGTAGGTTACATTCTAACTGTTGTAATAAAGGTGAATATGTTTGCTTTCATACTGGGAATAAGCTGTTCTTTTTGCCTGGGTTTTGTGACTTGATATATATTTTCAAGATTCTACATTAAAAAAACTTATTTTTTAGAAACGAAACACATGCGAAAACCTGCAGTGACTGATATTGGTTGTGACAGTTGGCTGCTTTGCCCATTTTGGCTGATGATTGAAAACTTTTGTCACGCGATTTGTTTATCTTTTCGTCGACAACGAAATTATGGCTCTATCGTATTCTCCCTGCTTTTTGCCTCAGTGTGTTTTTTTGTTGTTTATTGATTACTGATACAATTTAATTACTTGGAAAATTGATAACACATATCGTCATACTCATACAGCAGGAATATAGTATAGCCAAAATGTTTGACCAACAAAACATTTCAGTAAACAATTTCTGGTGACATCAAAACTACTAAATCACTACAATTCACAAAAGCTTCAGGATACGCCACTCTTGTTAACTACATACTGGCTCTTTCATTGATGGTACCCATTGTAAGCAGTGGTCCCATTTTTGTCTTTCACAGATTCCCATCTATGAAAGACTCGAAATGAAGCAACAAATCAATAAAAGGGGGAACAGAAAGCACGCAAGACAACATAAAATGCAAGACATACATATCGCCTCTCCAGGACCCTCCGTGAGAAGGCCCTTCTTCTTGGGTTGATCTTCAGCCAGTGCTCAAGCATCTTGAGACCACCTGTCCTGTATGGTTGGGCCCAGAAGCCGAATCCCCGACCAAGGAGAGAGCAGAACTCAACACTTGATCTTTGCCAAAAGGCCGAGACCTACTTTCTATATCTAGCATTAATTGTCTTAATAATGTTTCTGAAGAAACTATTTGAATTTCAATAGTTCACAGTAATATGATCCCAATTCATTGATCCTATCTCTCCTGTGGACCACCTGTGCAGTCAACATCTGGATATTGTGCCGTTCTGTACTTTTAAGTCGTACTTACAGGCGAGTTTCCTATAAATAGAAAAGGTAAACAAGAGAAAATATCAGATATTGTGTACCCTTAAATATGTGAATTTGGTAATTACTAGCATTTTTTTTTCTAGAGTATGTAAAGCAAATATTTGTTCAAAATCTAAAACCTGCATGCCCGGTGACATTGGTTTTTAATGACAGTAAAGATCATTTCTTCGCATCACCGATTTGACTCGTCGTATCACCAACTTGACTCATCTATGGTTACATTTTAATCGCAGTAACGTTCTTCTACTTCCTGCAGTCACTTACCACAGGAAGTAATAGAACGTTAATCAGTGCACGTGTATTTGACTGCACATTCCAGGGATTAATGTCGAACTGTTGAACATTGTTACGTGTTAACATAGAGAAATCTGGAATTTTGTTAAATACCTTACATATTAGTTATATTTCTCACAACCAAATTCAGGGTTGCAGTTGGCCATTTTGTAGCTGTACTTTTGTGTGCACCATGCTTTCCCCGGATCCCTTTCGCTAAACATCTTATCCCAATCAAGCATTTAGATCTGAGTATCTCACAGAAACACGACTTCTTTTCAAGAAAGGAACATNACTCATCTATGGTTACATTTTAATCGCAGTAACGTTCTTCTACTTCCTGCAGTCACTTACCACAGGAAGTAATAGAACGTTAATCAGTGCACGTGTATTTGACTGCACATTCCAGGGATTAATGTCGAACTGTTGAACATTGTTACGTGTTAACATAGAGAAATCTGGAATTTTGTTAAATACCTAACATATTAGTTCTATTTCTCACAACCAAATTCAGGGTTGCAGTTGGCCATTTTGTAGCTGTACTTTTGTGTGCACCATGCTTTCCCCGGATCCCTTTCGCTAAACATCTTATCCCAATCAAGCATTTAGATCTGAGTATCTTACAGAAACAGAAACAAAAAACGTGAAGGGGAAGGAAGAGGATGAAAATAATGCAGTTGCAAAGTGATCTCGTTGAGAACGTAGGATCAACTGAGGTAGTAGACCATACGATCATGCTAGCTGTGAGCACTAATTTTAATCCATTTCGGTGTGTATTTTTCTCATCTGTTTTATTCGGAATCCTCTCTCTCAATATTACCTTCATGATTATTAATTCGTCATCAATGAGATTGCTGGTTTCATTATTCCTTCCTATTTCCGTCATCACAACTGTCAAATTTATTCATTTCTTTAATGCATTACTTCATTATTGCTCTCATTCTTATAGTCCTTCTCGTCTTCGCTAATCAAGTATCGCTAAGATCAATGCCAGAAGAACTTTCATTTGCAGACCATTATAAATGAACACCGAAATTAGAGATATGTCAAGGCTGTTAATGTGAAGACGAGAGGCCAGGCTCCGATAGTTAGGCCATATGCTAGATCAAGAGGACAATAGTATTGTGTAAAAGAAGAACCAGCCATCGTTAATAGGTACAGAAGGTTGAGGTGGAGAGAGACAGTGGCAAGAGACAGAAATTGTAGCCAAGGAAGAATAAAAGAGAAAACAGCCCGATTGAAGAAGGAAGTGCTTAGCGGCCGACCAAACTAAAGCTGGATATAGATCGAAGAGGATGATGATAACTGCCGTCGTTATTTGAGCCTGATAGAGCTTAGGGCATTCTTTACGTGTTTCAGATTAACTTGAAATCTAACCTTCTTGACTGTCAACTGGACCAAATTGTTATGTAAGAAAATTGAGACCTTTCGAAACAATATGATGAGGATTATGACAAATAAGACACTTATTGAAAAAGATAGATAATCTGAGAGAAACAACAGGATTGAAGCCCTTGATATGCACAGTCAAAAGCAAAGTTTTAAAGTTAAATGGCATTTAAAACGCTCTCAAAAAGGTCTGTCAAAAATATGTGTGGAAAAAATGATTCCAGGAAAGAGGAGGTGAGACCACCTACCAACTCTTAGGATGGATAATATAAGGGAATGGCCTGGTCTCGCCATTCAAGAATTAAATGACTCCACAAGAAAGAGGAAAACGTGAAGAAGAATAAGCCACACTGCTCCGCAATTCGCCACAGGCGGAGGCAACGTATAGTAATAACGCAAAAACTATTTGCATAATTAACTTCGATTTAGGTTTTTGTTCCAAGTTTAATTTGGTAGGTACTTTCATCCTCTACCTTTTCCCTTCCTCCCCTTTTAAATGCGAAACCTGATCCAGGCATCGTCATTACAATTATTATTATTATTATTGAGTGGTGGAGCAATACGAGCCGATGGGGGACTCAGGGGTAGAAACCCCAGCAAACCCATCCGACTACCAGCCCGATTGAGGGTAAACTGGGTGCATGCATCACACATAAGTGTGTGGGATATTGATGTAAATAAAAAACCAGCACATGACCTTGCAGTTGGGGCCTCTTTTGGTTTCCTAGTTTAGGTGACCCATTCTGCTTAAAACGGTCTCGGTAGCGAGGCTTCAACCAAGACCTTAGGACTAAGTAACAAAGTAAGAACTCGGTACTCAGCCCTTCAGAACAAGAGATCCACGCTCACGACACCCAGATATGATGCTTCCCCACTACTCCCACCCGTTAAACAGAAATGCGTGATGTGTCAGCCCTTCCGGGACATGCACAACCGGTTAAGGTCAGGCAACTGACTGGCAAGTCTGCGGTTTGAGCGGGAATGTTTGATCTAGCCCATTCATAATTACCAGGCAAAAAAAGTTCGTGTACCCCACCAATCAATTAAGATCAGAGGTTATACGTCTTACGACGCTACGCCATTTGCTGACAGCAATAGTCAGTGCCTGGTGTAATTATCAGGGCAATTTGACTACACAGGGCAGGGGGGCCAATTATTATTATTATTATTATTATTATTATTATTATTAAATGTTTGACTTGGGATACAACTTCAGTAAAATAATTCTGCTATCTTTTAACCAAGAAGAAAAAAAAATTTGTTAAAATCATTTTAAAAAAATAGCATTTTTGATCATTGCTCTAAAAGAGGTAACGTTTTCAACCTTCCTTATTTCCAAAGGAAGTTGGTTGTAAAATTTTGCCCCAGTACTAAAAAAGCCTTTTTTTCCCAATCAAGTTTCTTTATTCTTTTTGACCTGGTGTGATGTAAATGAAATCATTCTGGGATATATTGTTGTTAGTTGACCACCTATTTCAAATTGAGAGTAACAGTTTACTACACTATTATTACTGAGAATTTTCTTTGGACTTAAAACTGGTTTATTTCTACTATTTTAGACGGGGGATGAATTAAGAAATGATACATGGTTTTTGTTCTGTTTGCGTCTGGTTTTCCAGATATAACTTAACGTCAATTTTTAGCCGACGCAAAAAAGAGAAAGGGCATTTGAAGCCAGTAATTGTACGCTAAGAAGAAGTATGATACAGTAATGTCTTCTCATGGTTCGTTGCTGCTCCAAAGTTCCTATGTATTTAGCAGTAATATTTTAGAAACCAAAAAGCGACTAATTTTACTTAACGCCAATAATCGTCATGCCCCATAATTTGTAAAAAAATCCAGAAAATACATATAGAATTCCAACAATTAATTTTATTTATTGATAATACATTTCGAGATTTATTCTTATCATCAGATCGATCTATCTATCTTGGTCGATTTTCACATCGCCCAAATCAGATCTAACATCTAAAAGAATAAAAAAATCAGTTAAAAACTTTTCAAAAACAAAATCTATATACAAGCATCTACACTCTACATTCTAAAAACGCTTATAAAACGATATTACAAAATCTTCCTATTTTCTAGAAAGGCAACAAAAGGTATGAAACAAAGGGAACGTCATAGATAATCATAGATAATAATCAATCAAATTTTAATGATAGAAGTATGACTTTCATATTCATCCTTTGTATTGAAGAATGGTTTCATTTCGTTTCACGGACTGAGTGAGGTGAAGACCGGGAATCCCCTGTGGGGACTACTACGGAGTAGTCAAGAGACAACGAAAAAGATACAGGGTGAGAACCTTTTGACAATGTGTACAGTAAAAAGTACATATATTACTTTTACCAATGTGTGTCATGTGAAAATTAGAATTAATTTCTTTAGTTGTTCCCTTCTCTTATTACGGGATTTGTTGTAATGCTGTGTCATTTTCCTCGATGTTTTGTTAATCTGACTTCTTTTTCTTCTTTTTTGTCCTTCGGCTATATCCCGTTAGGGCTCGCCACAGCGGACCAGCCGTCTCCAACTGTTCTATTTGTCGCATCAACATCCCTCGCACCAACAGCCTTCATATCTCTGACAATCACATCCTTCCATCTTTTCCTCGGGCTCCCTCTTCCCCTTCTGCTGAGTACTTCATAACTCAGTACCCTCCTTCCTACATAATCTGCATCACGCCTTGTTATGTGCCTGCACCAAGTCTTGACTCCCTCATCTTGTCTTTAAATCTACTACTTCTGAAAAATTTAAACAAGTTCATTCTTTAATTTTGTCAAACCACATAGTTCTAGGTTTACTTCAATCTCGTGCAGACGTAACCGAGTCGTTAAATCAGGAGACGACAAGGCAGGAGATTTGCGATAGGAAACTCAGCCACCTCATGGAAAATTCTGCGCTCCATTCGTTTCTCCTTTTAAATTGCATACCACTGAGTTTGTATAGTATTTCAGAGATTAAAGAAATAAATGAATTAAAAAGATTAAAAAGACAAAAGAAAAAAACCAAATAAGAAATGTAATCCTTCACGCCAAATTGGCCTTAAAGCTTTGTTTTGGGTGAAAAAACTAAAAAGACAAAAGAAAAAAACCAAGTAAGAAATGTAATCCTTCACGCCAAATTGGCCTTAAAGCTTTGTTTTGGGTGAAAAAACTAAAAAGACAAAGAAAAAAACCTTTCTCTTACATTTAAATATGACTTAAGGATGGTCGGTCCCAAGCCCGATGTGAACGGATGAGGGTTGAGCGAGAGGCTAATCACCTCTTCCTGTAAATAAAGCCTGATTACAGTAACTTGGACAGTAAATTAAGCTATCTGTGGTCGCAGAGACATGTCATGCGAAGTCCCTGGCGATGATAATCTAAGATGAGAGGACGCACCTATGACAGCTGGGGATTAAAACATAACGGGACTCTTGTCAGCGTCTTCCGCCATCTCCTTCCATCTCTTGCTACTGTGTTATGCCCACTCCATGTCTGCCATCCCAATTGATTTCTTACCTATTTATTTGATCTCTTCGAGCCATGGTCGGCTCATAAGGCTTGTCAGCATCTTCTGCCATCTCCTATCTCTTGCTACTGTGTTATGCCCACTCCATGTTTGCCATCCCAATTGATTTCTTACCTATTTATTTGATCTCTTCGAGCCATGGTCGGCTCATAAGGCTTGTCAGCGTCTTCCGCCATCCCCTTCCATCTCTTGCTACTGTGTTATGCCCACTCCATGTTTGCCATCCCAATTGATTTCTTACCTATTTATTTGATCTCTTCGAGCCATGGTCGGCTCATAAGGCTTGTCAGCATCTTCCGCCATCCCCTTCCATCTCTTGCTACTGTGCTAAGCTTACTACATGTTTGTTATCCCAATACGTTTCTTTCTGCCGCTGCACGTCTTCAAAGTTGTTTTTCCTCATTCCTCTGGCAGTCTTCGCGGTGGCATACAAGGTCCATACATTCCAGCAGCCTATACGGATAAACCCCTTAGGGTAAATAAGTAAGTACGAAATCAATAAAAAGTAAAATTAAAAATAACGGGCCGATCGGACGTAAGTTAACTGACTTTTCAACAAAATTTTTGAAACAAAAAGCAAAAATAAGCAAAGGTTTAGTGTATATCTGTTTACGAATAGTTGTAAAGATGTGTCTAAAATGTCGGTTTGCTTAACTGTTAAGGGCGATGATTTTTTTCAGTAGTGCTATGTGCGAAAAAATCAGTTATTCGATATGACGCACATCGTCATGATCATAAAAAAATTGCGTGAGGGTGTAATGCACATCAATCAACCTATTTATTGCCTGATTATACGTAACGATTATTAGATTTTGGAAAAAAAAATTCTGAACATTAAAGTGCATCGTTTATAACAAAAAAATTTAAGGGTTTGTATTAATGGTATAGTATAATACAGTATAAATATAATAGTATAATATATAATATAATATATATATATTACATATATTATATATATATATTTATGTAGTATTAGGAGTAAACTCCAATCAGATAAATGTTAAATGCTGCTAATTTGACAAAATGAAAAAACCGAAAACTCTTTAGATCACAAACAAATTTCACACGACTCGAGACACGATACATAAACAAAGGCACAGAAGAAGTGTTTCAGAATTTGAAAGAAGAGACAGACAGAAGAATAGTCATGTTGGTAACAGGGGTCCCGGGCTTGTGACCGGCAGTACTGCTTTCCACATGTGTTACGGGTAGCCAACACTCAGCATTCCCTCTGTTACAAAGATCTAAAACAACATGGTGGAAGAGGAGAACAAAGAAGAATGTAGAACAAGATTAAGGTAAAAAAAACCAACAACATTATTTTATCCAGTAACGTCAGAAAGAATGTCAATCTGCTGTCAGCACGATACAGCTAAGTACAGGCCTTCAGAAAATAAACAGAAGAAAAGATAGAAAATGATTATTTGCCATCAGCACCATACAGTTAAGTACAGGCTTACAGCGAACGACCAGAACGTGAATGGAAGGTAAAAATGAAATACAGAAAATGAGACAACAAATTCACTGAGTAGTCAAATCTGAGGTAATTTGGTAACACGTTTAGTCAAAAGAAGAGAAAGCATCAACATGTTTGCCATATATATATATATATATATATATATATATATATATATATATATATATATATATATATATATAATGGCATATACGTTTGGCAGTTTTTCCAGCCGCATTTGTTTTGATCAAGGTTGTTGACTTTTTTGTGTAAAAACGAGAATATAAAACTATAAATTTAATAGCAATTCAGGTATATCACACAATTTGTACACCTATTCAGAGATAAGTTAGATAGTCTAATTTTGCTTCGTAGCCAAACCACAGTTCAGAAAAGAAGTACTGGTTTCAAAACGTAAGAAATGGCGTAATATCTTATTCCTCTCACAATTTGGGATCACATAACCACAAATCATCCAGGGCACTCATTTAAAATAAAACTGACAATACAAAACACACCTTGCTAAACTGTAATTTTAACCCATGTCATGAAAATGGGACAATTAAGTTTGATAAGCCTGATAATGCTTTAATTCTCAAGATCACGCGTTTTGGTAAATTCATTTTGACAGGAAAAGAGATATTCATATAATAACAAAGTTAACAGATCCATATGTAATTCATTCTAAGTCTGTCAGAACATATAACGATGATTGCAAAAAGGCCTATATACGCGTTTTAGAAGAATACAGCGTCCTATGTAAACAATATCTTTTTCCTATAGCATTTTCATGAGCTTATTAATTTAAAGATGTCTAAAAAGATATTCAGTATTGCTGTTGGACCCAAGCAAATAGTTATATATATACCACCCTGCTCAATCAACAGAACACATAAAACAGTGTGTTTGTACTAAGAGTTGGTTAGCTTCACAAGCTACTAACATCAATAAGGTCCACTCAAAGTAACTCTTTAGTCCTGTGTATCCAGATATAGTTAGCCAATATCAAATTCGATGTTAAACACCGGACTAAGGTATACTTTACATCGTCGTAATCTAAATACAGCCTCCTTTAATGCCACAGATCTCTTTGTAAATGCATCCCAGTGTAGTAAAGGCAAGGAACGTAATGTACCCGATACCGTCCTGCAAACCACTTTGCAAAAATTTGTAGTGCGTCTCGGCATAGCCACTACAAATTTTTGCTTCCTCCACATCTCTGTCAATCTTATAACCTTTGACATGACTTCTACAAATCAGACCTTTCATTAAAACAGTTTTCTCCTATATTTATCACTTCTGTGGCATTTCGGAACGTTGCATCCACTCCTAGTTTTCTGCCATGTCAAGCATTTCTGACCAATCAGACTGGCAACCTAAGTATGAATAAATTTTAGGGAAACTAATTTTATTCAATTGATACCAAAGAGAGTTCAAGCTATTTAAAGCTAAACACAAATTTCGGTTCTTCATATCTAGTTCTAAAGATATTTTGGCAGTTACTCTGAATTGCTTCACTGGGTGATTAACATCTGAACAAGAAAAATTAGTTTCGTCGATCTGTACACGCCAGATGGTCCCACTCTTCATCCGAGGAAGGAATTATTTAGCCGAGTTGTCAAATAATAAATGCCATACGCAGAACAAACTGTACTTGTCAATTGACAGTTCATCATCGTCAAACGGAAAGATCATCTCAAGATCTGCCGTGGCCCTCCACAAACATTTCGCCAACCAGACCGACCTTGCGCCATTCGATATAGTTCTGGAATAGATTTTATTGACAGTTCATGCGACCAAAATATTTCTTGGTGGAAAGTAAGTGGCAAAAATGGTGGAGTATTATTGACAAAGCCATATTGATTCAAGCACTTACTCCAAGAGACAGCGGCAAGACACATACATGCGTACAAACATACATACATACATATAAACATACATACATACAAACATACACACATACATACATAGACACATATGTACATGCATACATACATACAAACATACATACATACAAACATACACACACACATACATACATACATACATACATACGTACATACATAGATACGTTCTTAACCCAATAGCCCTTACGAAACTCCAGGGCACTGACTTTACAAGTCAGGTTGACAAACTTTTCTCTTAGTGCATTCCCGCAGAAATGTCTCTAACGACTTTCCCTTTTTTTACTTGTTGCACTATCACATTTTCCAGCACTGTGTTATTACGGTTGCCACACAGTTTTCTTTTCATACGTTTGTTTAATTTCATCTATCTGTGCTTAATCGTCACCGTAAAGTATCATTGAGTTTCCGAAGTACTTGTGGTGTGCATTTCTCTCAATAACAACTCACAAGTCTGGACTCGAACACAAGGAGCGATATTGACGCTTAAACCAGTTATTACCTGACCTTCGAGCGAAAAAAAGAGCACAATTTTTGTTTTACTTCAAAATCTGCTCTTGGGATTATATTTTATTTTTCTATTACTTTGATCAAAGAGTTTCTAAAGTACAGTCATGAACAAAAGTTTAAGACCAAGCTCAAAATTTCACGAAAATGACATTATCATCGCATTTAAACAGGAAAATTAATTTTATTTCTCATAAAATCTTCATAAGCACGAAAAATATGTCACTATATAAAATTTTGCTATCCATGATCGTTCAATTGTCCAAAATTTAATATTTTGTATGTCCTCCCTTGTTTCTGATTACAGCCTCCGTGCGCCTCGGCATACTGTCTATTAAACTTTGGCAATACCCCTTCGATATTTCTCCAACTTAGACTTCTTTTACCACTCCAGCCAACCCGGGAGCACTAGACGTTTCTTGTTCCGACACTTTATTCTTCAATACCGTACACAAATTTTTAATTGGGTTAAAGTCAGGGCTATTTCCTACCACTCGATTACTTTGACTTGGTTCGCAGCCAAAAACTTGGTTGAAACTTTGGAACGGTTGCATGGCGCTCCATCCTACATGAAAATATTTCAGTTATTGACTTTCATGTGTAGTTTGAGGTTGTTTGATAAAAACTCGACAAACTTCAGTCCATTCATAGGAGTTTCTGGGGTCAAATAGTAGAGACGATCGACCCCGTTCTTAGACATTGCCTCCCAAATCATCTGACTTCGGGGATGTTTCATGGTCGATAACATATACTTATCGTCATATCGCTTGCCAGTTGGCCTCCTGACGTGGCACGTGCGCACTGTGAACTGTTGAAGGGTAGACACGTCCAGAAATTATTACTTGCCCCACTGTGAGGTCATCCAGTGGCGACGTTTCAATGCAAACGCTAGGCGCCTGGCTTTCATCGTAAGTGTAAGCCTCGGTTTTCTTGGTAGTTTGTAGGATTTTAACTGAAATTCTTTCGATAAACGACGAGTAACTGTCATATGACTCACTTTACATCCTCTCCGCAGCAGTTCTGCTCTGATTTTCTTCATGGAACTTGTTAGAGACCTAACGAGCATCTTTTTCATCAAGATGTCTTCGTGCTTGGTGGTGCTTCTAGGTCTCCCACTTCTCCTCCGATCCTCGTAGATTCCTAATTCTTCGTACTTGACGATCGCCTGACTCACGGTTGACTTGCTGACACTCAATTTCTTCTCAATGCTGCGTTCCTTCAACTTTTGACTGCTGAGAGATACGATTTGGGCCATCTGAACGAACGTCAGGGAATTTTTTCGCCCGTTTTCAGGTATTCTTTAAATTAAAAAAGTCGGCAAAAATGAGAACAAGAAGTCGACAGCATGCAAAGAAAACAATCAAAGGAACAACTTAAATTAAAACAGTTGATGCAATCAGGACAACTGGCTGACGGAGTCTGATGCAATACCCAAATTGCCGCTATTTTCAGTGTTTGGTCTTAAACTTTTGTTCATGACTGCACATCGACATAACGTCCTCCACAGCCGTCTTCTTGTTTATTGTTTGAATTGGAAAAGGAAAAAACGACACTAGTCTTCAATGTTTAAGCCAACTAAAACAGAGTTAATTATGGGTTTACAAACTCTACCTATTACCAGAATATAAATCGTTGTATTCAGTGTACCGTACCACATAATACAGTACCACATGATACAGAAAATGACGAATGTCTATGAAGGTCCTCAACGAAACAGGAAGAAAGATCCGAGATGCTAAACGAAACTAGTTTTTCAAAGATAATTTCGTACCTTACACTACCAAGTGTATANTTCCGTCAACTTTTGACTGTGTGGGGCTAGGATTTTGGCCGACTTAATGCTATCAGAGACCTGTTTTCATTCCATTTCGTCTATTCTCCAAATTTCAAAAAATCGGCAAAAATCAGAACGAGGTGTTGACACCAGCTAAGAAACCATTCAAAGGAACAACCAAAATTAAAACAGTTGGTATGATGCAATCAGGACAACTGGCTGATGCAGTCTGATGCAATACCCAAATGCCGCTATTTTCATTGTTTAGTCTTACACTTTTGTTCATGACTGTACATCGACATAACGTCCTCTACAGCCGTCTTCTTGTTTATTGTTTGAATTGGAAAAGGAAAAAACGACACTAGTCTTCAATGTTTAAGCCAACTAAAACAGAGTTAATTATGGGTTTACAAACTCTACCTATTACCAGAATATAAATCGTTGTATTCAGTGTACCGTACCACATAATACAGTACCACATGATACAGAAAATGACGAATGTCTATGAAGGTCCTCAACGAAACAGGAAGAAAGATCCGAGATGCTAAACGAAACTAGTTTTTCAAAGATAATTTCGTACCTTACACTACCAAGTGTATATACAAAGTTTATGAAGACAACTTTAAAAGTAGTACTGGAGTGGCTAAAATTTTCTTTAGCTCTTTTAAGAGTAAAACTGACCTCATGCCAATCTCGTTGTCTCACAAATGCTCTTTGTCACACAATTCAATACTGTGCTTTACCAACAAGGCAATTCTAGTACATAGAACTACACATGCCATAAAAATATATTGTATACAACAGGTAAAAGGGAAATATCACCTAACTTTCAGAGTTTATTTGGCGAAAAGGTATTTTACGACATTCCGTTAATCATACAGTCCTTCCAATTTAAAGATAGTGGCTGATTTATCAGCATAATCTTCAATACGCCAACGATAGTGTAGCTAAAATCAGAAACCAATTTTTTAAATTCCTCATAATGAACTCCATTAATGCCAAGGGCCCTTCCATTGGGACATGCTTTAATTATCTATACTATTTGATGGGTTTTGAACAAGATATTACATGTCACACTCTCCCTGCAGGGTCAATGCAGGGTCAATGCAGGGTCAATGCAGGGTCAATGCAGGGTCAATGCAGGGTCAATCCAGGGTCAATCCAGGGTCAATCCAGGGTCAATCCAGGGTCAATCCAGGGTCAATCCAGGGTCAATCCAGGGTCAATCCAGGGTCAATCCAGGGTCAATCCAGGGTCAATCCAGGGTCAAAGTAATGGTTTTCAATTGTTCTGTACTCACCCGCTAAGAGATATTTGGGGATGCAATATAATACCTGCAGTGTTTACACGCACTTATATCGGCATTTAGTGTCTTGGGTTTTTGTCAATCAATTTGTCTTTAATAATCTTCTTTCAATTTCCTCCCGGAGAGAACACCTACTAAAATATGGCCTAATTGTTCTTTTGATAAACTTCATTTGGCTAATTAAAAAATCAATAAAATTTGAGGCATTAGTAACAGAGCAATGATCGTCTCCATGAAATACACTGAGGCCTCGGCTAACATATTTCAAAATTAAAGCTCCAGTGACAAGAAGCGGCTCACTTGATAAAATATTTTACCTAGATGTTTCAACTAAGTAAAACCTGAGGAAGCTCCACTCTGAACTGTTCCATCATTCCTTCAAAACTATCCATCATTCCTAATTTAACGGTTCAAAGTAAGCTCTGACGTCCAAGTCAAAGTGCTCATCCAATCTCTTACTTACATACTGTATCTTTCCAGATCGTAACGCACGCTTAAAAGCAACTTTTATCCTTCTGAACATCACCATAGAGCAACTACACTGCACTAACAGGGTTCACAACTGCAGTTACGACGGATTATTACACCTTAACCTGAAATTTGAAACGGGGCGCCCAAATGAGCGCCCGTCCGCCACGATAGCCAAGTAACATTTACAGCCTTAGGTTGTACCTTCCTACTTAAAGGATTTTGTATGAGATAGAGAAGCACCAAAACAAAAAAAACTAAGCCAAACAGGAAATCAAATTTCGTCAAACCCCAAACTTCATATCTTTCTTAGCAAATTTAAATGGTTAACCTCTGCCATTGTTTCACGAGGAATTTGGACGTCCTTTGGTCATGTAAGAAGACTCTCCTATTAAATATACAAAGGGCCTTATCAGCTTTAAGTGGAGGGGTTCCAAATTTTGTTTTGCAAAGTTATACCCAGATAGTGGAGGAGGGGGCTTTCCATAGTGAATGAACAGGGTTTCGTAAGACACAAAGCCCTGTCTGTTGGAGGGCAGGGGGTTTCCGGAAGCCATGGAAACCCCAGATCCCGGCCTGATTATTTAACAAGAAATTTGTTTTCGAACCAGTTTTGCTTCTTTTCGCTATGGCTAAAGACATTACTGTGAGCTTTCCTTGTTTTGGAATTACCTCTTTTGGACTTTGGTGAACTGATCATCATTTTCAATATGTTGGCCTCAGGGGATGTGTGGGTATGGAGTCCCTGAGCTAAACAGGAAATTAAATTTTGAAGTTTCAAGTGAACCAAGGACATCATCAATTGAACTACTAGTAGTAGCGTATGGCTACATCTCCACATTATGTCTCTTCAGCCAGGTTCCGAACTCCTCATCACAGTTGAGGATGGTGTCAAAACCTCCCTCCAGTCTGGTTATTGGGCACTGGAGGACGATGTATTTTGCAGTCTCCTGGGTTTCACTGCAGCGGGGACAGTCTGCAGTGTCTTTTAGTCGCCATTTGTACATGTTGGCTGATGTTCTACCATGGCCTATCAGCAGTCGGTTTGAGGAGACCCATTGTTTTCGAGTGTTATTCTGGAAGCCTGGTAGTCTTTCAGTAGAGTCTTTAATAATTTCTCCTCCCGATGGTGTGTTCGCAAACCACCAGTCTCTCCATGCCTCTGTCATGTTGTAGCTCTCAATTTCTGACTGATAGAAAGCTCTTCTGGATTTTAATCTTTGGGGCAATTGAAGTACTTATTCATTTAGAGTGACAAAAGATTGGTGTAATCCTAATCATATCTTAATCATAATCATATTCAAAACTGATTATTGAATGCTGAATCGTTATTCAGTAGTCAATTCCTTGAATTAGTTTACTTAAATGCCAAATGCCAGGTACCTTGTTAAAATTAAGATTATTTATTTACCTTCTAGTTTGTCGTTACATATCGATCAATATTAATCAGCTCTCTGACTAGTTGTAATGACTGAAGCAAATAACATATTAACAATTTTGCAATTGTACTGGAAAAATAATAAAAAAATGTTTGCCCCACCACAAATTACAGTAAATGAAAGACAATAAATATCTCTCCATGACTGGTTAGATTCTTGTGGTAAGACGTGACAAAAACACAATGTTTCGATAAACATAATGCTTTGACAGGACCCATTTGACAACAGAAGTTTTGTTTTTGTAAATATGTATGTATTTCTAAAATTTTTGAATTGGTTATCCTGTATATTCGAATCGGTTATTCCGTATAAATTTCGTAAATAATAATAACAATAATAATAACAATAATAATAATAATAATAACAATAATAATAATAATAATAATAATAATAATAATAACAATAATAATACCGAGTTCTTACTTTGTTACTTAGTCCTAAAGTCTTGGGTGAAGCCTCGCTACGGAGACCGTTTTAAGCAGAATGGGTCACCTAAACTGGGAAACCTAAACAGGCCCCAACTGCAAGGTCATGTGCTGGTTTTTATGTACATCAATATTGCACACACTTGGGTGTGATGCATGCACCCAGTTTACCCTTATCGGGCTGGTAGTCGGATGGGTTTGCTGGGGTTTCTACCCCTGAGTCCCCCATGGGCTCGTATTGCTCCACCACACAATAATAATAATAATAATAATAATAATAATAATTGTTAATATAGAGATACTGTATGCACCCAAATAAGTGCCCTGGGCGCTTATTAAGAAACACTCTTCGAAGCGGGGCACTTATCGCAAAACTAACAGAAAAGATAACGAGAAGAAGAATAAATACCATTCTAAATTATTTCATTTACCATATGCAGACAACAAAAAGCCCATCTTAAGAACCGGGGGATAAAAGGGTGCCTATTTTAGGGACCGCTTATTCGAGGAAATAACGTACTTGAGTTTTTTACTTTTTTGTCTTTACCCCTAATGTAAAATACATTTTTTGAGGGATTTTTGTGTCAGTTGTAGGCTGTCAAATGTTGTTACAAGGGAACGCAATCCAACAAATCCAGCAGCTTGATCAACTTGGCGCGTGGTTAACATAAGACAGCAAGTCAATGTCAAAGTCAAGGCCAGAATTGCAGAGGTAAAGAAAACATACAGAATTGGAGATGTTCAAAAATTACGTTAAGAATACCACAAACCTGCGACTGTCGGTCAGTCGTGCAAGAGTAAAGCATGGACAGTCAGTAAGAGAGTCAAAGATAAACTGAATGCGGTGAGATTGTGGTTCGTGAAAGAATTTCAAGCATACCCTGGCAAGACGAAGTCAGTAAACAGAAAATGGCGTATGAACTGCAACAAAAACCTGCTACAATAATGACGAAGCATTTTCCAGATGACAATTACAAAATATGTATACAAATATTAATTAGAAAATAAGCATCCTTGTAGACTCAAAATTCAAATCAAATAATTAACAGCAAATTATGAAAGAATCAATATCAAATCAAATTTTTAATGAAAAAGTGCTCCATTTTGAAAAAAAATAGAGCAACAAGGATCTGAAACACAGAAATGCCTTTAAAATTTTGCAAGACGGATGGATGGCAATTTAGAAGACAGATGACATACTGAGCGCGACAGAAGGGAGTAACAAGTGAAAGGTATGCTTGTGGAAGTGCAACGCACCTGCTCTGTGTGAATCCATGGAAGAATACTATCTTGAAGGACTTTTTTCTTTTACACAGGGTAACTGTCATCACTTCTGTTGAGACACGAACCATACAACAAAGAACAAGAGAAACTTTCATGTTTGCAATTTGCAATGCACACTGTGCCTTTCTATGTCATTCATTCACTTGATTAATTCCTTTTCAATCCTATTAACAAAGTGATAGAAATTATGTCACTATTGACCAATAGTGCAAAGCACCCATGTGAACAGTTATTGCCAATTATCATGATCTAACTTTGTTCGATCCTTTTTAAAAATTGATAACTTGTTTGTGAAAAGATCTCCAAAAGCACGGAAAATTAGTCTCCACCTGGAGGTAGTGCCAGAAAAGAGTTTTTTAACCCTAAAATTTGTAAATCTTCCACCTTACCAATCCATTGTGCGCACGTTTTGTACTTTCCTTTAAAATACGGAAGAAAAAAAACCGAGTATATTTCTACATATATGTGAAATAGAGATGTTTAACGAGGTTTGTTTGAAGTGGTGACAAGAAACCAAACAATAAAAAAAATATCAACCATCACAAATTGTTACAGGATATAGCGTACAATGCTTTATCGATGGCAGTGTTTTCCACCAGGAAGTTGGCAGCTGAAGAGTTTGAAAGACCAGGTGGCAGGAAAGGGGAAGCCTTGTGTCAGAAAATGGAAAGTCTCGTGTCAGAAAATGTTTAGCCTTGTGTCAGAAAATGGGAAGCCTTGTGTCAGAAAATGGAAAACCTTGTGTCAGAAAATATTAAAAAGAACATGGAGAAAAGAGGATTTAATAACTACATTGCACAATGCAATAGTTAGTTGAACTTTTGCTATCTTAGGACCTGTAGAAGAAATATTGCAAGGCTTATACTTGCCCGTCTGATCGTTTTATTAACCCATGGGTGACGTATGGAGTAGAAACATAAACATGTGCAATGAGAAATATTATGGCTGTTGGAAAAAGGTTGGAAAATGGTTCTTTTTAAATAAGATTTTATGATTCACCATCTGAACGGTGCGACCGGGAAAGGGAGTTGTCTACAAAACAGGAAAACCCAGAGACTTGAATGCCTTTCTTTGATATTACTTTGTTAACATTGATTTGTAGCTTTGTCAAAACAAGACAAAATCTGACTTCACGTAATGTCATTTCATTAGCTTTGACAAAGACAGATAAATGCTAATCGTAACAAATGAAGTTTTAAGTTTCGACAATCATCTAACTAACATTAAGTAATGATGTTTGTCGGTCCAGCTCACACCATAACAATGTAATATTTATTTATTGGATCCAGTCAACAATAACCAATATCATATTGCATCGACTTTGCATTTGGTGTAGTATTACGATCTCAACAAGTTAAGGTACAATGAGTCCACCGGAAACCGGGCCACCCACGTGAAAAGAAGAAACTCCAATATCTCTATCATCCAGGTCAAATAAATCGAATTTCTTTACATGTAACCAGATGTTTTGTACCACATGACTCTTCAACTTAGATATTTGTTTAGGTAGGCCCAAATTTCAAGGGAGGGGGGTTGGGTTGAAAGGCCCATCATGATTCCCACGAGAAAACGAATTGAGGGAAAGAAGTGAGATATTATTTGGAATGTCGTCGATTTTGTCAGCAACATGTAAGTAGCAAGAGGACACAAGTTGCCCCATTATCACATAATGCTAAATAGCTTAATATCAAAGGAATTTTTCTTTTAAAAAGCAATTGAATTAGACTGTTTAACAAAAATACATAGACATCCACACTTAGGTTTGAAACGGGTTCAAGCGAGCCTTCATGTAAAATAAGCTTTTAAAAAATTAAAAGTGTACCATCCCACTTATCCCTAATGTTAATGCACATAAAATGGAAAATTTGTTTTATAAAATGTGCATTAATATTAGGATGAGCTTTGGACAATCATGCTGCCAAAAAAAACCAAACAACATTACAATCTACAAATCACAACAGCATGGCGGATTATACACCCGTTAATTTTCTAGTTCTTTTTCCTTTTTCCCAAAAAGTGGCCCATTTCTGAATAAGTTTTGTTTCATACACTTTTTGATATCTTCAGCCGTTTCCAAGAGAACTCAGTTTTTAAGGATCTGATTTTCCCACCTTTATGTCCTTTGGTAAGCTATTCTCGCACGCTTAACTCGCTCTAACAATAAATCTAAAAGTTCGAAAAGTTTTTTGGAAAATTAACTCGATTTTTTTTTGTTCAGCTCTAAAAAAGTAACAAAATTTTTGTAGAGGTTATCTTATGGAAAAGAGCGAGTTTTTAGCGTTGGCTGGCAACCCTTCTTGAAATCGTGTCGCTATAAAAACACCGGTGGTAGTAACACCTTAGGATACTATGTAGAGTTCAGCTCACAATCGCATTATTGAGTTTTTAAACGGTATTCATATGGCTTCAAACAGGTAACTCAGGTAACAGGTAAGCACTTCCGTAACATATTAGACATAGCCAAACAAGTACTGAAGTGTGAGTGAAGTGTAAGGTTTTCCTTCAAAAATGATCTCTTTGAATATAACCGATAGGTCAGTTGATAGAGGATGTGACTATAATAGCCACAGGCAATGGTTTAAATGAAACTATATTTAATTATTTTGGTCATTTCCTTGTGGTCCATGTTTGTTAAGACGTGAGGTCCAACAATAGGGATTTAGGAAAGGATCGGCGCAGTTATGTGAAAGAAGGGGTTGCAAAAATGTTCTGGTTAAGAGCGAGCACCGATTGCTTAGGTGATTCATCTTGTGACCATGATAGTCATAGCACATCTGCTGCAAGTTGGGTTAAAGATCTAGCAAGCCACTAAAATACAGTTTCCAAATGGCATTTCTTCGATTAACGTAGACGCCTAAAGTTAACCTCATCTACGACTCTGTCACCTCTGCAAGATGACCTTACCTTAGACCTTAGTACCTCCTGTCCGATACAGGACATAGGGAAGCAAGATGTCTCCGTCGGACTCGATCCTCAGCCACGGCTTGAGCAGTTCTAACAGACAGTCCTCGAATATGTAAATCGTCTTTGAAGGTTGACTGCCATGTTCTCGTAGTCTGCCATGCAAGATGGATCCTTGTTTAATTTTGCAAGCCAGGGATGTGATTAAGAATACTTTTCCCATTCGCCCTTTAATTCACAATGCTCTGCAACGTTTTTGTACATTTCCAAACAAAGGTGATTGTGTGTGAAACTATATATATAGGCTAGTAGTTAAAGTTGTCTTTTATTAGTAATTGTAATGTACAGCACAACGGGACCCTACAAAGCAAATTTCACAGCCATATGGCTGTAAGAATCAAGGGCAATAGCACACTTGTGTGCCCTTGAAGCAAGCCTGAAATCAGNCCTCATCTACGACTCTGTCACCTCTGCAAGATGACCTTACCTTAGACCTTAGTTCCTCCTGTCCGATACAGGACATAGGGAAGCAAGATGTCTCCGTCGGACTCGATCCTCAGCCACGGCTTGAGCAGTTCTAACAGACAGTCCTCGAATATGTAAATCGTCTTTGAAGGTTGACTGCCATGTTCTCGTAGGTCTGCCACGTTTCCTGCAAGATGGATCCTTGTTTAATTTTGCAAGCCAGGGATGTGATTAAGAATACTTTTCCCATTCGCCCTTTAATTCACAATTCTCTGCAACGTTTTTGTACATTTCCAAACAAAGGTGATCTACTATAAATTTTAGTCTTCTGTTTGATTTGACGAGAATTCTATTAGCAATGGAAATACCACCACATTTTAAAAATTTATAGCGACTTAGTAGAATTTTTGTATTTACGTTGGTGCTAATTTTCACCAACGTTGTATTGCTTCACGAAAAAATTGTTTAAAATAATCTATGATAGATCAAGCTTAATATCTCTGTACCATGCTACAGTCATCTTTCTGTGTTCCTCCAGAACATTTTCCACAGGGGAGTGGCTTCTTTTTTAGTAAATATATTCTCATTTTTGGCCTGAATTAAGTTCCTCTGATGGTTTACACAGATTCAAGTGCCCCTCCTTTGGACTCACAAAGTTAGATCTTACAATGGTCTAAAAACCACTTTTCACCTTTAAATTATGACCTCTCATTTTTGCTCTAAATTTTAAACGTGGCTACACAATGAACCACAAAAGACATAGTGCAAAAAAGTATTGTTTTTTACAAAAATTTCATGTTTCTTTTTAGCCAAGGTGATAATTTAGCTTTGAAAAAAACCACAAAACACTACATTCTTTGGTATGATTACATAACTTGCTTATTTTAAAGTGTCGTTTGCAAATTTGAACCTCGACGCTGTTTATTATTATTATTATTATTATTTATGTTTATTTATTTATTATTTATTCTTTTATTTATTTATGTTTATTATTTATGTTTAAACCTAGCAAATTGTGTTTATTTGGCCAGGTCAATATTATTGTTGTAAAAATCCAAAATTTCTTTTAGTTGTCATTATCTTACAGAAAGCGTTTTCAGATAACTGTCACCGTGCCTTTAAATTTTTGCTTGTAAATCCAAACTCGTATGATTTTTCTCAAACAGCACATACTCCAGATACACAAAAAAGGATCCTTGAATCTTTCCTTTTTTCTCCTCAAAGTGAACACTGAAAGCCAATATCTGCCTATTGAACAACCAGTTTGCATCAATGGCAGTTCTCAATGAAATCTCGTGTTTTTAATGGCAAAATACTTGAAAAATGTCAAGAAGTATTGTGCAATGTGTGCATTTTATCGTTTCCATCAAAAATGTGCTGATGTCCACCACATCCTTATTCTCCAATAGTATTTCGTAACATTGTAGGTCTATCAGCAATGCTCTCCAAACCCCCTGATGAATTTTCTTATTGAAAATTTGTGTTGCTTCCTTTTTGTGGTGTGGATCATTTAAAATGGTAACAAGCACCACCTTTATCTTGTCCCACTTCCGCTACTCAAAAACCTTATTGCTAAAGCAGCAAAATAAAATTTGACGTCTCATTTGTTCAAAGGTCACAAGGGCTTTAGCATGGTGCAGTTATTTCCCTCAGATCATGAAATTCGTGTCACACTGAATAGAATTACATTACATTTTGTAAATATTCCATTAATGCTGGTGTTCCTCAGAAATCATTCAGTGTCCAACTGTTTTCCATTATTACAACTCTTTTTCCTGATAACTTACTTCATCTTATCAATATACACTGATGACCAGTGCCTTTTATTCTGGTATTTGCCACAAGGCAACGTAGTAGGAACAACTCAAATGTGCAAAAGATATGGAGTCTGACCTTAAGGCTGTTAGAGAATAGGAAAAGAAGTAGCTTGTTTCTTTCAGTGTGGAAAAAACGCAACTGACATAATTGAATACTAAGTCGAGTCCTTTTTTCCCGCCAATATTAATAGATAATTATTCTGATAAGCCTGGTGAGGATTCTTTTCTTCTTTAGCAATGCTCATCAATGAAAATGCATAATTTATCATATTTTCTAGATCTTTCTTGAGGTTCTTATATTCTGTCTTTTGCCACGTCTGCTTCTAAAAAGGTTAGTTGTTTGTATCGCAGTGGAGAATAAGTACCTAACGCCTGAGGCAATTTTGTATCTCTAAATTTTCCATTCGTCTACATATGGAGTAAGTTGTCACATCTCGACAGGACGCTTCGTCATCTCATTTTGATGTTCTCAATCAAGCTTAGAGACGTGGTTATAACTTGTGTTTGGGAAACCTAAAGAGAAAATTGTCATCCACCCGCCAAGGCGACGAAAAACTTAAAAATCCCTCATCATTGGAAAGTCTCAACTTTGTTGCACTGTCCACAAGCTCAGTCTTAGACAGTTAACAAAAAGTAAAACTCTGCCCAAATTGAAATGATTGTCTGCAAATTGGCCCATCTCTTACCTCCCATGATTTTGAATGTCCTTCTTTGGATCAGAAATAATACTGTTGCAATTGTACGGGGTATAGATAAGGCATCTAGTAACATTAAAATATACTCGGATGGGAGGGACTGCCTTAGGTTTTTGTATGTTAAAGACAAAAATGAAGGTAACTGATGGGCTCAACAGAGTGCATTTGGATGTAATTACTGATCATTCTCTTTCAACTGTGTGTTGGCAAGAACTAGCAAGTTATTACTGAAATTGAGACTACTTTTAAATCTAGATCATCAACTTACTTCTATGATTATCTTGAAGAGGCTTCAACCCCATCTAATTAAATATTTGGGCGAATGTTATCTCAAATGTCAAAAAATGCTAAATTTTGTAAAGAGTTTGATGAGTGTGAAGATGAACTTTCTAAGAGATTTCTAATAACCTCACTAAAAACCTTTGACACTTGAGCAGCTGGCAAAGAAAATAGGTAATGCATCTCAGGAAGTCTCGCAAGATGAGAGAACCAAACCCAATACAAATTAATGTTGGTGATCTTGTACTTATTCATGAAGATAATGTTAAGAGAGGGTTTGGGAAAACGAGGATAGCTGAAGAGCAAATAGGTGGTTTAAGAGGGACAGGTCAGAGGTGCTAAATTAAGAATCTGTGGTACAGGAAAGTTACAGTTTGTTGTCTAACGTATGCTCCCTTCAATTTACCAGAGCCACTGACATCAAAGACAGTAGCTATGATACATAAGGGAAATGAGTTGCAATGAGAACTGAGGCAACTAGCAACAGATAAGATGAAGCTAAAATGTTAAGGAGAAATATAAGTCGCAAGTATAAAAGGAATTAAACAACCGAGCTGCTGCTGAGGATGCACGATAGAAATCCAAAGTTATGCTTGACGCCTAGTGGGTCAAAGAAGGTTAGTGTTGGAGAAATAACCCATCTTCCTACTTTTGTAGACATGCTAGATTTTAGTTTAAGAAAGTTGTTTTGCCAGCAGGGACACAGTCATTTATTTTAAGGGATGATAACAGAAAGCTTTTCCAACAGGATATTGTTCTATATTTTGTTCTATAATAATATATTCTATACGTGTATATGTTCTACATGTTGATATATTCTAGATGTGTATATGTTGTAATTGTTTATATATTCTATATGTTGATAGGTATTACATTTAAATGTTCTATGTTTATGTGTTATATACATTTGTATGTTTTAAATGTTGATATATTATATATGTTTATATGTATTACGTTTAAATATTCTATGTTTATATGTTATATATATTTGTATGTTGTAAATATTGATCTCTTCTAAATGTTTATAATATATGAAAATGATGAATATAATAATAATATAATAATGAATATGTTATTGTTTAGAGACCTGCATACACCGAGAGTGCTAATGTTTTCTTGACACTCGGAAAGGGGAGACTTAATTGTGAGATACTTAGTTTTACTGTATTTGATGAATAACTATATCCTGTTATTTTTAATTGAGACTGGCTAGAAATGTAAGTAGTTCCTTTTCAAATACCTATATATGACAGAAAGTGTGAGGATTATAATTCGTGAATTTAGAGAGCAAAGGAGAATATAAGGTGTTGAAGTTCTCAGTAAGTGAAATAAAAATACGTCCTTTTTTTAGTACATCTCTGCAAAGCTTACGCATCTTAAACTAGTGCCTGGTGTGAATAGTCCCAACAAACTGATAGCTCCAAATATTGGTTCTACTCTTTAACTTGTGTCTTACCAATAAAATGTGATTAGCCTTAGTCTTTTCTGATAAGCATTAATATTGAAAATATTCTGATTGATACGGGAGCCCATTCTGCCCCCTATGCCATTTGACACATGGTTGAAACTAAGGTTGCTTGGCACCGTGCCATATTCTACATGCCCATAAGTCATGCGTGCCTCAGCTGACAGGGCCTGAGAAACCTAAGGTAGGGCCGAAAGAACCTCCACTACTGGTTTCTTTCACTGTTACCTCACCCTAAGTCTTTGGTTAAAGAACATAGTTCACAAAGCAGTTGAGATTCAGATTTACAGCGCTGAACACCAGCCAACCACCATAGTCCAGCTGGAGAAGCAGTGCTCATGACGTGGGATTGATTTGACTGGGAGAAGCTCTGTATTCCACTAAGACATTTATGTGCTTTTTGCACATGTCCACACCAGTCCTTGAGCACCACATACATATTTTAGTGGTTTTCTTCACTGTTGCCGGCCCCCTTTGTTTCGTCTCCAGTGAGTGGCCTCTTTTAACGTCGTCATCCTTATGCAGTTGCCGCTTCTCGTAGTAAATCTTTCTATGAATGTATTTTCTATCAATAGTTTGGGTTTTAAGTGCTTTCCTCTATCAAATGACTTTTATTTTTAGGTCAAAGGTCACTGATTGGCTTGAGAATAGCCTTTGAATTTTCTTCCAGTGGGGAAATCTTTTCCTCCGTTAATCGTCGTACTAACCAGTTATGTTTTCTTACCTTAAACTTACTCTTTGCACTATCGCAAAATCAGTTTTATGTGCTTTGTATCTTGTCCTAGATCATTTGACACCAAACACAAATTGTCAATATAGCGTTACGACAAAGACCATATTTCTTAAAATGGAGCAAGACCTGATGAACTCTGAGTTCATTCTAGTCAATCTATAATGATCAATAGAAATGGATACTGTTCTCATTCTAGCAGACGCTTGTTAGTTGGTCTCACTTCCCTGGATGTCTGGCTAGTGGTATTAAACGCATTTAAAGAATAATACAACATAATTGTTTAATAGCACGAAAGCACCTTTCCAGCATTTTGTTGAGCTGGATGAAGTCACCAGTCTTTCCCTTTGTTTGCATTAGAATCCACTACGCTAACAATTTAAAAATGATCTGTTATTCCAATATTAAACACATTGATGGTGTTCCATTGGAAAGCACTTTTAAGAAACAAGATCGATTAGAAAGCACTGAATAACTGTTATTCTATGTATTGACGCTTTGCCTATTTGTTTTTTTGAAATGTTTAAGACTTAAGAACCGTGGAAGCCAAAATGCTGCCAAGTGTATGGAATTATAAAGAAATGACAGAAAAAAGAAACAAAAAAAGAGAAAGGAAGAAGATTGTTTACTGAATTGGGATAAACACATAAAATAATTAAAAAAATATTCACACGAAATAATCCTTTCACAGGCGCAATTAACCACTACCTGTAACAAAATACTATTGCTACGCACTCTTTATCGAGAGTATATGCACCTAAGTGCTGTCTTCACCTAAGTGCTGAGGTTTAGAGATAGAACGGCCGTGGTCTGTAGCTGTGTCACAAATTGTGCTTCTAGTAAAATGCTTTACATTTTTATAAACATTACCTATGTCAGTACAAGGGTCACATTTAAGTAATCTAAACATATGCCTTGTTGTAAAACATGTGAAGAATTTAATGTCACTTTTATCTGACGTCGTAAGGAGAGTTTCAGCTCTAAAAGCCATCAACTGACTTATTTCTGACTCTCTGCAACACTCATTTCCTGATGAGAGTTACACGTCACTCAGGGCGCAGGTTAATAGTATTTTCTTATTTCTCTTTAACCTCTTAAATACAATAAGATCTCATGCCAGGCTTAACATATATTTACACTTCACAATGCCATTTACGTCTTTTAGACGGCCTTTGTGATTTAAAACCAGGCCGCGTGCAGCGGTTAACATGTCTTGATGGCTTTGAGCGTGCCATGATCAGTGACAATTTACCTTTTGAACTATAAGAGGTTGTCAGCTCATTATTGTGAGCTATGTATCGTCCTCGCAATCTAAATAGGGTTTCCACGAAAAACCCTACTTAGACTGCTGAGATTTAGAAAAATTTTCATCGCAAGTTTTTTGTTTCTCCAGTGCGAAATTTTTTGCATGTCATGGATATTTTGAGCGTGTGTGGAGGGGTGCGGGTTCAATTGCCCCATGATCGCACGCCTTATACTACGAAGACTGCTTTTAGAGGGATAAGTCAATAGGTAAGGAATTCTGTTTTTAAATAAGATCACTGATAAAGGATGTCTATTCAGAGAACCCTTTCACTATGTAGTATATACCATACCCTAGACCAATCTTCAAAACCACCTTTTACTCAAACTGCAAGGCTCTGGTTGGACAAGATTTAGCAGTGCCAAAAGTGCAAATCCCTTGGTCTTCAAAAATCTGATGAGTAATCAGTCAATAAAGGAGACCTGGCAATTAAAAACTGGGATGTCTAGTCCTATCTCTTGTATTTTCGAGATGTCATGGAATAATTTTTAAAGTTTTTTTTCAGCATTTGGTATACTGACCCCTATAAAGGTGGTTGAAATAACTATAAGATGTTGACTTGTATTTAAGGAACTCTCATTTTCATTCAAAGCTGTAATCACATTTTAGTTCGGTAATGTGTCCCTTCATAATTTTCTATCTGTTGCGTATGTATTGTAGGAAGATACTGTGAGAAATATTCTGTTACAGAGTACATCATTTTCACCACAAATACTGCCCTTTAAAATAGATACCTCAAAATCTATCTTTTTCAAAAGGTATACACCAGGGCTATAACATGCAATATTAGTGTCTAACATTTTAAGTTGCCAGAAATCCTTGCAAGACGTCTTGGGTATGAATAGAATTAGGCATATCATTAAAAGGGAATGGGCAAATTATTTTAATTTCTCTGTTCTGAGAAAAGGGATAGAAAAATACATATAGGTGACCACTAATTATTGGCTCCTTTATATGGAAAGAAACTCCACTTGTAGTTTGTTTTAAGCCAGGATTCATAATTTCAGCCAAGCTGGAATAGATCTAAGCTTCCACATTTGACTAGATAGGTCAAGATCCTAACCCAATTTTAGCCAAAAGTGTTGAGTTCTGTTAAAGCATGACCACAAAGTAATAGCTGCTTACTTGGGAAAACAACTCCATTATGGCTTGCATAATACCAGGATTCATAATAATAACAAAGATTTTAAAACAACTGTAGCCAAAATATGCCAGTTCTGTTTCGGCATTTATTGATGTCACTTCTTGAAAGTATGATTTCTGTTTTCCTGTCACAAAGCCTGAAAAGTGAGAGTAGAACTTGGAATATGATCAACAAAAGGCTCGCCGTACACTTCAGATAACAAGACATACTAATAACTACTTTTCATTCCCTCTTTATTTAGAAGTAAAATCGTATTTTGGTAGATTTAGAGCCAGGATCTTAAAAAGAAAATCTAAACTAAAGAAAGGCTTGAATAGACCTGAAACTCAATACTTTACCAGGTGAAGAGAAGGCCTCTCCCTCAGCCATAAGGGTTGTTAGTTTTTCAACTTATAGATGCCTTCCTTTTTTGAGTCTGCAGCCCTTGTCACGTCGATATGATGTGGCTAGCCAATGTTATTGTTATTACCACGTGCTGATTACAAACAATTCGTGCCGTTTCTCCTGACCCACTAACTCACTCTTCATTATAATCTTATTGCGGTTCAACGCAATTTTCGAATTGATTGGGAGGTAATGGACGGTATAACATTACCTCGCATATTTAAGATATTTTTTGCATCTTTTTTCCAAGTATGAACAAGTTGTTCATTATGTCATACTACTGGGAAGCAACAAAGTTCTTTGTCATCTCAGCCCTATACATATTTTTACATTTGATATATATATATATATATATATATATATATATTATATATATATATAATCAGATGTATGAATATTTGTGTACAGCTGAAGATTGTGAAAGACATGAAACTCTGAGTACTGTAAAGTTAGAGTTTTTCTTACTCATACATCTGACTATATGATAGCTTCTACGTTTTAATGTGGTAGAGCACTGTTGTTGATGACATTTCATATTCATTTGTTAATATATATTATATATATATATATATATTATACGTATTTGTTTACGTATGAGCTAAGCTTTGAAAATTCTCTCTTCCTGTTAATTCGTGAAGATAGAAACTTTAACCCCAAAATGCACAAGCAAAAGTTTGAATTTTCACTCCCATAGTCCTCAAATGTTTTTGTTAAATTTTTTAGTGACAATTAAAAAATTTTTTCTTTCGCAAATTAACCAATCAGTGTTCTTTAAATAGCGATTTGAAGACGTTTAAAGTTGGAATAAAATCTAGTTGAAAAGAAGCGAAACAAAAAATAATTGCATAGCAAAACAAATCACTTTGAAAAGCATTACTTTTTGAAAAGATTGGAAAAGGTTGAAATTAACAGCTCAAATAGTACTGCGAGGGAAGGAGAGCTGTCTTGTGCTTTTTCATACAACAAGCGTCAAGTGAGTGTTGAAAGTTCCGAGTCGCGGTTAAGTTCCTTTATTGATATATGATATATTTGTATGTCTGATCCTGAAAAAAAAACACTCTCAGGTAGGAAAGGGAGGAAAATGCCGGTCGGTTTTAGGTGGCATTTTGACTGGTTTTGCAACAGCTGTGGATGCATCGTTTTACAAATTAAAAAACAAATTTTAAGGCATCAGTTTCAGATATGTCGCCACAGTCAAGATTATGCTTTAACTGAATATAAAAAGGTATCAGTTGAAATAAAATGGTAATTGATCCCTCTCCACGTCAAGGTACAAAACAAAGTTAATGGAGTTTTTTCAAATTTAGGTTTATTGCAACACCAATTCACATTTTCTCAATAACTCTCAATAACGCAGAGAAAATATCGTCTTGCTCCATTTAATTTTCTAGCTAAAGAATAATGCCAAAAGAATACCTGGACAAGACTTAAAGGTCATACGAATCCACGTTTGTTTGTGAATGTGGTGAAAGGTGGTATTTCAGCAAGACGAGATTTTTGAGACAGTTTGAAATAAGAGAGCGTGCCATATACTTTATTTATGGTATTTTTGGTCAACAGAATGGGTGTTTTGGCCTTTGAGTACTAGGTGATAATAGATTGCTTGAGTTTGAGGAGTTAATTTTATGATGATAGCCCAAACGACAGAATTCAAACCCTATACTTATCATACTCTGAAGTTTTTAATTTAATTGTAGACATTTAAAAACTCCACTAATGCCACTAATAACTAATACTGTAGTTCTAGTTAGACTATACCATAGAGAGCAAAGTAATATAAGTATATATATATATATATATATATATATATATATATATACTCAATCTGCAGACAGTACCGTTTCGCCCTTTGTGGGCTCATCAGTGCAGCACATAGCTTGTAAGACATAACTCTAAGTATATACTCTAAGTATATATATATATATATATATATGTGTGTGTGTGTGTGTGTGTGTGTGTAGTTTTGTGCATTCGTATCAAAAAGTTCTCAGCGGATATAGCAGAGCAATATATATAAGGTAAAACACGAAAAATAAGAACTGTGATTGCAACTAATAGTTCTTATTTTTCTTGTTTTACTTTATGTATATATATATATATTATACATTATATATTATATTATATTATATTTAAAAATTTTATATTATATTATATATATATAATCTATATTATATATATATAATCTATATTATATATATATAATCTATATTATATATTATACATATATTATACACATATGTATAGCCATATATATATGTATGGCTATTATATGAACAAAAAGGCGTGAGAACGATTTTCAAATTTGGATTTCAAAACCAGTTTTCATATTTATTTGAAACATTCTTCTATCCAAAACGTTCAAAAAGAGATACGCATCTTTAAAAAAACATTACACTTAGTTATTACTNATATATATATATTATACATTATATATTATATTATATATAAAAATTTTATATTATATTATTTATATATAATCTATATTATATATATGTAATCTATATTATATATTATACATATATTATACACATATGTATAGCCATATATATATGTATGGCTATTATATGAACAAAAAGGCGTGAGAACGATTTTCAAATTTGGATTTCAAAACCAGTTTTCATATTATTTGAAACATTCTTCTATCCAAAACGTTCAAAAAGAGATACGCATCTTTAAAAAAACATTACACTTAGTTATTACTTTGCTCATTTATATATTTAAAATCCTTTATAAATGTTCTTTCTATCAAAAAACTTTAACGATTTTTCTGCAAGATCTTTCATTTAAAAAAAAGGTAAAAGAAAAACGGTCACAATACAACAACGAAATGTCGAAAAATTTAAAACCGAAGTGTATTATGGTAAAGTTGAAGACCAAGTGGCGATTCCAAAGGTTCTTGAATAATTTCTGTATACATTATTAAAACACAGGTCCTCTGACTTCTAGACGCCATACTAGCACTTGAAATTAATTAAATTACGTAATACAATTGCTTCTATAAAAGGTATATCCAGTAAAAAAGTTTCATGGCAGCAATGTTAAGAGAGTATCTTTATTTTGGAATCTATGTGTTTCGTGAACTTATGAATGGAAATCTGTCAATGATTGAATAGAAATATGGCTGGAAAATTCCGAACTTGATAGACTTAGAGGAAGCCATAGATGTAAGAGCTTTATCATGTCATGAGTCGAAGCTTTTTCCGGGCTACGTTTCTAGAGATGCTTCTCCCATTCTCAGGCTACTGAAGTGATTAGATACGGCTGTTTTATACCGTGGTAGTGCGGACCTACGTGTAGACGTAGCTCGGAAAAAGCTTACGACTCATGACATGATAAAGCTCTTACATTTATGATTATATCTTTAAAATTAAGCAGTAACACTCTACTTAGACCATATGCTGATAGCATTTTACGTTTTGGTACTACTTTGTTTTCTATACTATACGTTACATAAGATCTTACCATCACCACATCAGCTTATGCATCATCGAAAGAGGTTTTGGAATAACCAAAGGTATTTTGAAGACAGATAAGGAACAAGCAATGTGACGCCTGCTTTCAACAAGTGGGATTTTCAAAATTATTGGTTTTAGCCAATTGGCGGATCCTTAAAGAAACATCTCAGTTGGAAAATTCTAGAAGCTCTCGTAGTTTTGTTTTCCATTAAAGTGTATCAATAGATGAGGTTTATGGGATATATCGTGAGAAAAGAAGGACTAGAAAATTTTACCCTTACAGGTCGTATTGAAGGCAAAAGAAGCAGAGTAACAAAGATTAACATACTTGTGAAGTCTTAAGTGCCATATTAAAAAGTGTATATCAGCAAGTGAGAAAGAAAACGTAAAAGCTGAAGATCTGCTACATATGATGAAATATAGGAGATTCTATGGAAAGATATGATCGGAATGGAATGGAATGGATTTGGCACCTAGAGAGAGAGAGAGAGAGAGAGAGAGAGAGAGAGAGAGAGAGAGAGAGAGAGAGAGAGAGAGAGAGAGGACACAGAGAGGGAGAGAGACAGACAGAGAGAGAGGGGACAGAGAGAGGGAGAGAGAGAGAGAGAGAGAGAGAGAGAGAGGGAGAGAGAGAGAGAGAGAGGGAGAGA
>RDPX01000049.1:2561416-2574962 GCA_003991215.1 Morbakka virulenta | reverse complement strand
CCAGCATGAACAAGGAGTTCAAGTTAAAGATGAGTGACTGTGAAATTTTAGCACTGACAAAAGAGAAGAAATAGATGGAAGACCATCATCTCCAACGTCCTGAAAGGATAAGGAACTCAGAAGAAGAAGAAGAATTCTTTCGTCTCTCAATTCTATTTCCGAAAACATATACTACTCAGCAATATGCCACTAATAACGGAGAAACAAAATTAATACTTGTGTTATACCTGTGTTCATATTTTGGTACCTGTAGTAAACCTGTATTAATACTTGTCAGAGTTATGGCCCCACTGTTGGGTGTATAAAAGATTCAAGTTGGGGCAGATTTTTATATAGATGAAGTCGTAGGTTAGTTAACAGAAGTGACCGCCGTTGGCAAAAATTAGGGACTTGGTGTTAAAGAAAAATTTATTTTCTCTGTTGTCCCCAAGTTCAAAATGGGTGGCACAGGCCCTGTATATAATGTCTCCGTCAATAAAAAGAGAGTAACTCTGTTATGACTTTCATCGAAATACACACCGAGGTAAATCTAGAGTTCAGAAGTTCACCCTGGTTTACCGTCAGAATAACTAAGGTCTTATACTGAAACTCCAAAATTTGAACTGAGGAAGACTGGCTTTTGGAGGGTTATATGGTTCCTGTTTATTTATTTATTTATTTATTTATTTACTAATATTTATACAGGGTAAAATATATCAACAATATAAAATGCTGTTTTCCATATGTGTCCTGTGTAAACAAAGGGGTAAAAGTCCAAAACGACAAAGATAAAACCGGTAAAAGATAAAATGTATAAGAATAAAATCTATAAGCAAAGTCGTTTTCTGTGCCAATTTTCTGTGCCAATTAGGCACTTTATTATTAATCAGATCAAGGGTGAAAAACGGATGTGTTCTACTCTTTAAATCGTTTCCACATACTACCATGATCTCTTTTTAACTTAGTAATATAAAGTGTTTGCCGTGGAAGGGAAACCCGTTGTTCTTTAGAAGACTTTGGGTTCTATGGTACTATAGTTCTGTATTAAAACTAAAAAAAAAGAAGACTATAACATGAGATAAATTTTTTTCATTTTATATATGACTCAGTTAATGAAGTTGAAGAGTATATGTGTGGGTGTGTATCTCTGTGTGTGTTTGTATGTGTATTTGGGTGTGTGGTTGAGTATTAAATTTCCTCATTTAATAATTAAAACACAATTTTTAAAAAACCCTTGTCGCTGAGTCAAAATGGTACAATACATTTATAGTTGGTAAAATTTAAGTTTTTGTAATTGTTTGTGCTTGTGAGAGGAGCAGTGGCTTAATGGTTAGTTCAACTGCACCGTAACCAAGAAGTTCCGGGTTCGATTCGCCGAGCGGGCGTCTTTGGAACTTCACAAAAGAAAAGGCCATTGGGGTCAGAAAGGGCATCCGGCCAAAAAATTACTCACTGTCCCTGTGAAGGGCACCATCTGAGCCCCAGTCCTCGGAGAAAATGATTGAAAAAAAACCCACAAAAAAAAATGATTGTGTCTGTATGTTGGTCAAGCACTAAATACTCACAGTGTCTATGCGTTTTCCTGGTACAAATCACCAGGGGAACGTGGTAATGGAAGACCAACATAGCAACACTTCAGACTATTTTTATTTCAGAAAGGTAGTATTAAAACAATCACTTTGTCTTTCATTGATAGCACCCCTGGTAAACAGTAGAACCATTACTTCTTTTCACAGCCATGAAAAACCCGAACAGGGGGGCAGAACAAGAAAAGATGAAGAGAAAGCACGAAATATGCTTTGAACAGCAACACACACGAATTGGTTCCCACATCCCTGCACTGAAGGGCACTTCCTCTTGCTTGGTTCAGAATCGATGCCCCAACCTGCCTATACCTTACACACAATTACTGCATGGCTGCCTCTTTTTTCTCTGATGCACTGGTGTGGTTGTTAAGACCTCTGATTTGAATTAGAAAAGCATTTACAAATTAGACAGTCAAGCCGGAAACCATTAGATCGTCAAGGTGATGACTCATTATTTGGTTGCTAAATTTCACATTTGATCTGTGTTAATAACCCTTTTTAATCCTCTGACTCAAATACCTTATTTCCTTTTTGTTCTTCTCTCTACAGTTTCATTAAGCCATTAAAACTCTTCAAAACATTTACTGTATAAGTTATTTTTATTTGTATCCATTCAAGTCTGCTTCTCAGAACGAAAGAGCTGAAATATCAAAATTATTAACATAATACGATTCCCTTAGATAAATCATAGGTGGGGTATATGAGAAAAGTAAAGGAATCCGAATTTCTCTGTTCTTTTTAATGATTATTATCTCACAACTAAATTTTCAAATGGTCAAATCACGAAATGTAATAAATTAAAAGAATTAACTGAAATACATATTTATTTGCTAAAGCTTCTAAGACTTGATTTTCTAGTAACTAAGGCTTCAGGGATGAATTTTAGACATGTATTTCCTGATCACACTGCAAGCTTTTTTGTCTGAATATTGTACAAATTAAGACGACAATAATTCGTATTCTGACCCATTCCTAGCTATTCCTACTACTACTACTACTACTACTACTACTACTACTACTACTACTACTACTACTACTACTACTGCTACTACTTCTTCTTCTTCTTCTTCTTCTTCTTCTTCTTCCTTCATCCGACGTTTGTCAGGTCGGCCGCTCGACACCATTTTCTCCACTTGACTCGGTCTTCCCAATCTCCTTCTCTCGCTTCCACTTCTTTCATGTTTCATTCTATGACATCCCTCAGTCTAAGCTTTTGTCGTCCTCTGCTTCTCCTTCCTGTCGCTGGTGCCTGCCATACTGCCTTCAAAATATTGTCATTTTCTCTCTTCATCATCATTATTGTCATTAAGAATTTTAGTATCAAAATAATTATTACTGCTACGAAGGGGAGCACGTTGGGCTAAAGATATACGATATACTTGATCAATGTTGATGTTTATTTTCTATAAAATGAGGCAATAACAATAATTTTTTTCTTTTTTTGTTTTGCATTTTTTTTGCAGCGCAAAATTTGGCTTTTAAATAACTTACTTTTGAAAATAATCGCACTGCAGGTAACCATGGTAATGACACCAACAGAATCTTAGACTCTGAGCCTTCCACCACTAAAGAGACTAAACACACCAAACACAAGACAGATATTTTAACACTCATCAAAACAACGTGATCCCTGTCACCACATAGGTCCGGACTGTCAAGGTGTAAGACATGTGACTGGTGATTTTAGTAGCCTCACGAAAGGAGAATTCTCTCTGAACGTAGCTTAGAATAAGCTGATAAGAACAGATACTGGATCTTTCATTGGTGGTACCCCTGGTAAACAGTGGGCCCATTTTTGTCTTTCATGACCTTTTGGATAAGGTCAAGTGTGGGATAGTGTCTTGAACGACACGGGTGTACGGAGAAAAGTTCTTTGAGTTCATTTAGCGAAACAAAACCACGTGCAAGATGTTAATGTTTGGTTTAAACCTGTAATTGACATTATTTCACCCATCTTTATTTTAAACCTGTTATTATATATATATACATGCAAGGATATATTTTGCATGTGAAGGTGTCAACTGATCTGAGCTTTGTGTTCCTCATGACAGTCAGCCATGCACCAAGTCACGCAAACCAGTTCAGATGAGTACAGATTATTCATAATCTCCAGGTTTCCTTCTCTTTCTTCACTACTATATTGAGGTTTTATTATTTTGCCTTTCAAATAAAAATAAGTTATTGTCAAATCAGGGCAATTTTTGTCACTGTTTCATACAAATGAATTGATTGTGGTTCCAGGCCAAGTGGCCACCAAGGATGGCTTTCGTGATGACATTTTGGATCTTGAAGAGATCTCATCAATTCTAGTTGTATAAAAAGGAGGAACTTAAAGGTTAAAATGCCACAAATGCATTCCAGTATATCCGTTCAAGGAAAGGGGATGGCAAAAAACCAGTAATGCTTAGCTCTAATAATGCAATTCACAAAGCCTTTTATTAACTCACTATTTCGCCGGCGGGTGCACTCCGACATAAAAAGCGGTACTCATTCTTATTCAGAGTATTTGATAAAAGTACCCTTTTACTGATAATGTACCCTTTTACTGATAATGGAAGTAAACGTTGATAGTACATTAAGCACACATTCATAATAATGATGAAGGTGACTGTTATCATCATGCTTCTCTCTCTATGATATATTACACCTTAATGTCCGTTTACATGTATACTGTTTTAAAACGAGAAAAAAAAAGCGCATCTCTGTTTGGCATCGCCTTTTTGTTTTTGCATGAAAGGTCATACTGTAACAGAAAATTTAGGTTTTATTATTATTATTATTATTATTATTATTATTATTATTATTAAATTAATGTTTATACAGGATACAATACATATACGCAAAATATACATATAAACACATCAGTATTTTACATATACTGTAAAAACTGATATCAATGTGGTCCTTTTTTGACACATTAGTAAACAAAAAGGAAAATGGGAAAACATAATGAGAATAGGAAGCTAAAAAAATGCTTCAGTGCTGATCTAAGACTGTCAGCAAATAGTAAGACACTAAAAATGCTGAAAAACGAGCCTGAATTGAATAGCGGAAATTTAGAGGAATTAATCAGTAAAATCTAAAAATCTAAAAATTCAAAGATACATATACAGATATATATATATATATATATATATATATATATATATATATATATATATGACTTTGCCAAAATTCAGTCTTAAACAAATCGGATTCTGATGCTCCAACAAAATTTACATTACAGTGTCAGTTTTATATTGAAATATTTGTGCTCAGCTGTAATTACAAAGTCATAAATTATTCTCCTTAATGATTTAATGGTCATTGTTTTTCTGCATTTGCCAGTCGTAATCGTTTCAAATTCAAGCTTCAAAGTGATGAAAATAGTAAATCTTGGAACTTTTTTGGACGAGATCTGATGCTAAATCGCCTTATGCGAAGACAGTTGAGAATCTGTTTTTCATTAAACTCTACGAGGTTCCAATTTTTGTAAGATTTAGAAGAGTGTTTTGCATTTTACCAGGTCGATTATTCCCCCACTTTTTTATGGTGTTCGGTTTGCCCTTTCTTTGGAGGCCATAGAATGTGAATCATCCCTATCTTCAACCAATTTGTAATCGTGTACTTAAACAGAAATGAACAGTACTAGTAGACACAAACATTCCGAGGTACTTGAGGTAACAGCAATGTCCTGAATGAAATTCTTATATATGTAGAGAAGGAATCAACACTTGTTGTTTACAAAATTTTTCTAATTTACACTCATCGTCAGGTAATCTAAAACAAACCGCAAGACACTTATGAGATTTAAATTTGACAAAAGACATAGTGTACAGAGACTAACAACTAAAGCTAATTCTACTGCATCTGCAATAGAAACAAATGATGATTATGGGTCAAGAACTTGACTACAACTTAATCTTAAGTTCTCGCGACCTCCACTCATCCTTCGTATTTATTGCAGGCTTCAACTACCGGATAAGCAAAGCTCCTAAAGTCAATAAATGACCCTCTCCTCTAGCTGATGATTTTTAAATGTCTACATTTTCTTCTGTTGAGGTGGAATCACAGAGTTCAAGATCAAGTCTCGTAGGTCCTGCCCTTTGGAGGTATTCTTTGAATCGGGACTGCATATGTCGGGTGGTCATTCCAACATAGCAGGGTAGGAACCTGGACATGTTAACTTGTAGACAACCCCACTCTTGAACATCTTCTCCGTAGGTTGTTTGAGGAAAGGTAGAACAGTTCTGAGTTTCCTGAGAGTCATGACTATGATACAGGGGAGCATTTGCATTGTGTAAGGCGCGTACATATTCTTAAGTACACTTTCCAAGGTATTGGACTATCAGAGGGATTTTATCTGATTTAGTGTTGGACTGCTGCCTGGACTCAGAGCTACTTATATCCTCAACAACACTAGATCTGATTATTTTTTCCAGTGTATGTCTGATTATGGTTTTATAGAATATGGGAGGGTATTGATTGAGCTCCAAGATGCGTTTGGCTTTTTCTACACTCTCATGTATGTATTGCCAGGAGCTACACCCAGGGTGGATTCGGTGAACAATGCCTAAAACGACAGATCTTTTGTATCGTTTAGGCGAAAGGACGTGGTAGTTGAGGATCAAACGCGTGTCCGTTGGCTTGTTATACCATGTTGATGACAGTTTTCCCTGGTTCTGTTCATGTATTATTTTCATATCTAAGGAGGGGAAGCTCTCCTGGATGATTTTCTGATGGTTGTTGCTCAATCTCCGTGGTGAAATCTGAGATTCGGATGGAGGTTGTTGATTTCTGTGAGTTTCTCAGCTAACTCTAAATTGTTAATCGACATAGAGCAAGTTGAATACAAATAAAATACTTACAAAGTTAATAACCGTTGACAGCAGGGGCTCAATTTTTATAATGCATATTACTGGTGGCTGTATAAATGTGTAAAAAAATGTTAAGTGTAAAAAAATAATTACGGAAAGAAATAATTTCAAAGGAAAAGAAGGAAAAAATGGGAGTTGCACTGTAAAGGATTCACATCAAGAACACTAAACTTCTATGATCATCCAGATAAATGTGCTACTTTTTAAACCAGATCATTTTGCAACTAAACCTGGCACTTGATTGAATTAATCTTTCTCCATATCGCTGGGCTTCTAATTTCAACGAAGTTGGACTTAACTTTTGCAAAGTGGGCATGGAAGGGTAGGCAAGGGGGCATTTGCCTGTAACTGCAATATTATCAAGCATCATTATTTTGTGCCGGTTAATGACTTGTTAGTAGACTATTATAATATACAGAAATAAAAAATGATTAAAATTTTCAAACTTTTGACAGGGTTTGGGCCTCAAAACCCAAATTTTGAAACACTGCAAGTCATGTAACACTATTTTGGTGCCAATGATAAAATATGGAGGTATGGTTTTTTTCACAACATTTAATTAACGTTTAACGGGCTTCTCAATTATTCATTTAGAGCAAGAATTTGAAAATATAAAAAAATTTTCCTACTATGATCTATTTTGGAATGTTTAAGAGATTTCACGTGACCTCTGGACACGTGACCCCGATCAAATCTGGGAAGCTTCACATCTCAAATTTTTTTCTTTGGTACATAAACTTAAATCTGAAAAAAAAGAAGTTAAGATTACCCAGACTGTTGTATTTTTTTTGATTGAGCTTCTAGTATGTGAGGAAATTGAAACCACTGGCTGCCACCAACAATTTATTTTGCAAATAAATGAATTAATCCATTTGCTTTTCTTTCTACAACTGTTACTCAGCTGGAAAAGAACAACTGTTGGTTGATACTAAGTGAATGGATTAAAACTTTAACAGGGAGATAATTCGTTTTATCAAGTATTTTCTTTATCTTCCAATATAAGAATTTATTAAAATTGGTCTAACAAAACTGTACCACAAAGAAAAATGAAAATTAATTTCATTTTAAATTCAGTAGAAATTTAAGTACTTCCCTCTTTCTGAATCGATCTGTCTGTCTCTTCCTCTCTCTCCATTTTTTTAACACTGTCTCTGCCCTTTAATTTTCTCCCTCATTTTTATCCGTTCGTGTTTTCCTCCTTTTGTGAATATCCCTCTTTATTTTTCCTTTATTTCAGTTTTGTCCCTTGTTCTTCTGCCTGCTTTTACCCTTAGCAGTAGAAGGTGTAGAAAAAATTTGAGAACATATACCCCTTTGAAATAAAACCAAGAATCGACAATTTGGCCGCTGTGTCCTGACAATTTAAATAATTATTTGAAGTAAATGCCAAGGGGTAGTCAGGGAAGAGGTAAGAAAGGATCCAGGAAGGGTCAAGCTCACTTAAATTACTCCTTATTATCTTCTGGCTTTCAAGGGTCCGTCACTGTTCCGTTTCAGTCCTAACTAATATATCTCTTTATCTATATATAGGTACATAGATACATATAATGAAAACTATATTATACAGCTAGCCAAATATGTGTGCTAACTGAAGTGTTTCTAGTAATATTTTGCAAAGAACTCAGAAATCACACAGAAGAGGGCACAAGACCTATCCCAGTTTGAATTTGTAGTAGTAATTCACTAGATCTTGAGAAGTGGTTCCGAGATCAAGCAGCGATAAACCAGGGCTTCAGGCAGCAGGTAGGGACTATCAGAGTCGCATTTGGCTCAAAGCTAAACTGTTTTGTTTTACTCGGAAATGAGTCTTCTTGTATTCACCTTCTTGTTCTTCGAATTTGTCCCACTTTCATGGCGAAGTGTGCCTTCTCATGTGGCTATACACAGCAGAATCTCACGAAATAGGACAAAAGTTTGCAAAACACACACTACATAAAACTTCATTTCAAAAACAAGATAATCATGGTCATTTGTTGCAAAAAACTGTTCGGTAATTAATTAGTGAATGCAGAAAGATCAATTTAGACCAGGGAATAGACCTCCACACTAAAGGACGTGGAACGTGTTTGAGAAAAGAGCTTGCAAATGAAATGATGAAATATACTTTAAAAAAAATAAATTGTTCTACCCCCTCCCCCTAATGTTAATGTAAATTGTGTCTAAAATAAAAATGTGTATTAATAGGGGGGGGCATTGGACCCTTATGCTGGAATTCTGAAACTGAAGGAAAAATACTGCATTCTGCAAATCACTACAGCATGGCGGGTTCTACATATTTTTTTGTTTTATTTTCCTGTTAACATCGCTTGTATTTTTGTTCATTTCATGTGATTATTTTCTTAGTTAACCATTTACTTTTTCAAATTACTTTGAAGTTAGTTAATATATTTCTTTACATCTGTTACCATTTTCAAATGGAGACAGATTGCAGGCTCTGGATTTGACTTTTTCACCACATACCTTACATACCATGCATATATATATATATATATATATATATATATATATATATATATATATATATATATATATATATATATATTATATATTTGTTTATGTAAAGTGTTAGAGAGTGCTATATATATAAACAGAGAGTAAAAAAAGAGAGTGAAAAAACACNGCAGGCTCTGGATTTGACTTTTTCACCACATACCTTACATACCATGCATATATATATATATATATATATATATATATATATATGGTACATTCGATTCGGTTAACCGTATTAGAGTGCTCGATACATAAATGCAGAGCGTAATAAAAGAGTGAGTAAAATCACGAAACAGGCTTGTCGAAATGGATAGTGTAGTTTTTTGATTTTTTCCAACTTATTATATCTTTTATATATATATATATATATATATATATATATATATATATAAATATATATATATATATAAATATATATATATGGACATCTGTTTTTGTATACATCTATATATATATGTATATATGTATATATGTGTATATATGTGTATATGTATATACATGTATATATATGTATATATTATATATATCTACATATATATATAGATTTATATATATATGTATATATACATATATATACATATATATATATATTATTGCTATTCACTATACAAAACTGCTGCTGCAATAAGTGCTCTCTTCGCTCGCTTCTCGATTATCAATGAATTACTATGGTTTGTGTTGCTAGCACGAAATTTTCTATTAAACAGATTGGAATTTATATGTAAAAAAATTGGTTTGGTTAAAAAGACAATCCAAAGCGAAAAATAATTACCAACAACTAAAAACAAGCAGAAAGGCTTAACTGCTTCTGTTTGCAAGAAGAAATAAAGTGAAGGTATTACAATATTCATTTTTCAACACGATCTTTTCCTTTTTTTCAAGGTGATCTCAGTAATAACAGATCAATTTCTAGATATGGTATACCTCAACCGCATTGCAGAACGCACATACAAAGAAAATATTAAAAGAAACCAAGTAGCGTAGCATCCCTGGAGTTTTTCTAAACCTGCCACAAGGGGTCTCTTTCTTAACGTTTTGCAGTTTTGCACATATGTAATCTTCCTTTGGTGAAGTCCAAAGTTTTAGATTGGAAATTTAAATCTAAGCCACCCAGAAATTCCTATCCAGCGGGATTCAAAGTCATGCACAGAAAAACAGGTTTCTTGTCTCTTTCTCAGTTCATGTTTATTTTTTTAACCTCGGACTATGGAGTTTATCTGGATAAATACTCTTGAGTGTTGTTCTTGGACCTTTGTGGACGGTATTTAGTTTCTAGATAAATACCTGTAATACCTAATTAGCAAAATTTGCTTAGCATTAACCAGTGTAATATTAGTTATCCATGGCATCACATTTCACCTGTACTTCGAGACAAACAAAGAGATTTTGAGTGTCAAGTGGAAGCATTTACCTCCATGACTACAACACTACAACCAGCCTCTTTCATTCCCAGCATGTGTTCTACGTATTCAGTCCAAAAGTTGAGCCTGGAAGCACAGGAGTTTGATTCTGCTTAATATCAGTACCAATTAAGATTTCTTTCTGTCGGATTTTGTTGTGAAATGCAAGTTTAAAGAAAAAAAGCCTCACCACTGATTTACTTCAGAATTTGGATTGGTGTTATTAACGTGATATTTATCTTGTCTGGTGTTATTAACGTGACATGTATCTTGTCTGGTGTTATTGGGAAGTTTATTTCATCTCTGTATTACTTTCAGGCTAGTACTAGGAATAGAAGACTCTCCTATCAATATTCCCGACAAACCAGCTTGATATTGGCAGGAGAGTACTTGTCGTGCTGGCTCGCAAATACTAATTAGTTAATTACTTATTAATTATCAAATATACATGACTGTAAGTATAATTGAGAATGTGTGTATTTTTAAGGCACATCAGACATATTTAATCAATTTTTATATTTGTTAGTCACATTTGCGACTTTTGTATCATAAGCAAATAATAATTAGTTAATTACTCATTGATTAGCAAATTTACATGACTAAAAGTATAAATAAAAATGTGTTATGTCAATTGTTGTGCTGACAGCTTGAAAAAAAAGGTCTTCCGACACTTTAGTTTGCTCTTTGAACACTCACTTCCTGGTGCAGGATAGAACATAGATTTTTTGGACAAACTGTAACGGAAACTGCGGCTGGTAAGAGGCGTGCTAGAAAGCGAAGAGAGTCAGAAGGACAACAATGGTAGCTTTGTAGAGTCTAAAAGGTTGTCTCATCACACAGTTATTTTACAAAAAATACATATTCAGTTCTAGCCGTAATCCTAACACGAAGACAAACTAGCATTTGATAGACTTAAGGATGCAGACCTCCTCCTTGAGGCTATTGCTTGACCTTTGACCTTATATTGTTTATTTGAGACAGCTCTGGAAGTAAGAACACGTTCAATGCCCATGGCAGTCTGTATAAAGCAATCAGATTACTGAAGCTCGGCAGGTTTTTTAAATCTATCTAAAAATCGCAGGGATTAGTTCAGATAGTATGCTTCTGAGTTGTATGTAGAGTTTTTTTGCTTCAGATTTTTCTTTGTTGTTAATCAATTGTGATCCAAAAACCTTTAATGTTGGAATAATTATTTGAATAAAAACACGTGTTTTTTCTTCTGGAAGTGACATTCCTCTCTCTACTAGTACGCTAACCCTAAGGCAGAACCAGAAGGCGAAACAAAAGATAAGAATGTTTTTGTTGATGATGATGATGATGATAATGATGATGATGATGATGGGTGGTGGTGGTGGTGATAATGATGATGATCATGATGATGATGATGATGATGATGAAAACTGTTTACAGTATTTTTGCAATGATGAAGTAAATAGCACGTTGGTGAAGAGGAGAATATTTCAGGCAATGAAGAAAGGGATTTAAGAATTCTTTTTTGCAGTATTTAAAATGTAAATGGCATTGAATTAAATTAGAATTTAAAAGGTTTGATTTTCAGAATTAAAAAGAGAAACATGTTAAAAAATGGTTGCTTTTTTGTTGCAAGAGATGTTTTCAATGCCAAAGATCTTTACGTTTGAAATAAAGTCTTTTCATTCTCCTCGCTCCAATTCTTCTTAAATCTTTCTCAACCTTTTTTTGCTTTGTGAACTTTATGTTAATACCTTTTTTATAATAAGAGAATTATTGAGTATATAAATAACAGTATGGGTTTATTGTGATATGCATTGTGATCTGTGTGGCATTTTTGCAGTCAATAACTTTTTTCTTAGTCAAGATCAAAGAATTCAAATATTTACGAACCACACGGCCCCCGCAGATATTTTCTTTTAATGGATAAAAGCTATGCACATGACTCTTTCTTCACATCTGATGAGCATGTCTTTATTTTGAGATGAAAGACGGGATCCAACGTTTGTTTACTGAAATGGTATGAGAGAAATCGACTATCTAATACATAATTTGGCAAGTGGTCGCCACACCACCTATCTCAAACATGCCCGATAATAGGATTTTACTTGTTGAAACCATAGAAGTGTGCAAGAATTTGTGGATAAAGTAGTTAGAGAGAGTTAAAAGGAAGTTCTAACACTTCATTTTAAGAAGACGGAATCTCTTCCCAGTCGTAAGAAAAAAGGCTCCAAATGTGAAATTCAGGACAATGGAGTAGCAATAGAGTAATGTAATTCATTTTCCCTACCATCCTCACAGAGGATGAAAAATCTAACATTGATTAAAGAACATTTAACCAAATTGGTATACTTATCAATAACGCTAAAAGTTTGAGAGAGTCTCAACTCAGTATTGTCGAATGCTGCATCAAATAACTTTGTTGAAACTTCGTTGACCTAATCAACAAGCATGAAACTTCGTTGCCTTAATCAACAAGCAGTGACAAAACTGTAGGAGAAATTACTTGTATGTAAATATCTTGACAATAAGTCTAAGAGCTCGTTGTTCACGTGCTGATTGAATTATTATTCTGGTCTGTAAATGAAAACAGCCTCTGCTTACTCAGGTTCACCAAAACAAGAAAACCAAAGGATTAATTGATTTTTCAGAGCATATACTCAGTATTGTCTGCATCAAGAGCCTGTTGGTAAAACCTGCAACTCGTAAGCAGATGATATTAGAAATCGGATATATAGAGGTAAATGATTATCTATGGTTATTCATGGGTTATTTAAGGAGATAAAAGGGAGGTGGTTAAGTATAGCTTTTACAGTTTATATATATGATACATATGTTTATGTGATATATATATATATATATATATAATTATATAAATATATATCGACTACGTCACAGAAAAGTATCTCAAAGCTATCTTCTGATCCTTGTCACAACAAAAGACGCAGCATTTCGATTTTATTGACATAGCCTTTGTCAAGAGAACAGGGCAATGAGAGGTGACAATATAACTCCTCTCAGAACAAAATCTGGACACTTCCTTGGAACACATATTAATCATTGAACAAGAAGATAAGAACTTATCCTTTTCTTTCTTACAGCGCCTCTCTCTCTCTCTCTCTCTCTCTCTCTCTCTCTCTCTCTCTCTCTCTCTCTCTCTCTCTCTCTCTCTCTCTCTCTCTCTCTCTCTCTCTCTCTCTCTCTCTCTCTCTCTCTCTCTCTCTCTCTCTTTCTCTCTCTATCTCTCTCTATCTAGCTCTCT
>RDPX01000049.1:2524942-2550952 GCA_003991215.1 Morbakka virulenta | reverse complement strand
AATAAGGAAAATGTTTTTTTATTTCATTAAATATAATTACCAAAAGAGCAATCATCTGTGGACGTTTCGTTAGTGGGAAATTCTGGATACTCTAAGTATATCCCTGACTCAAATCTTAAACTTAATACTAAACCTATTTTTTCACAAGTCCAAACGATTTTCGCCCCCCTGTTAGCAGAGGTCAGCTCTTACACATTCACTTACTTTGTTTTTCAAATTCTCACTTGGTTTACGCTCTACTTACGTACACGAAGAAATATTTACACGAAAGATAAGAGTATTCTACTATTTTCGTAAGAACTGAATGTTTTTGAAATTTGCTCACTTTTAGGAGTTGTTTAGCTTTCGCAGGTGTACTGGCTCTCTATCAAAAGAGTTGACTTACGAGTCAATGATGCCCACCCTGAGGAAGAGTCAATTCTTTGGTATCATTCAGTTCTTTCTCTTAAATCGTACAATGCAACTCACGTTGGATGGAAATACCTCTGCTGAATATCCCATTAATGCTATTATTCCTTAAGGTAACTTATTTGATTTCATCTATGATGGTAACACTACCTTGTACTCTGTGATTGGCCAAAAGGCAATTTAGTAGGAACAAGTCAAACTTGCATACGATTCAGGCTCTTGCCTTCTGGCTGTCAGAGTGTGGAGTAGAAAGTGGCTGGTTTCTTTCAATGTAGCTAAAATGTAGCTAATGTCGTTCACCAGAACACTAAATTTCTATCTACCTTCAAATTCATAGAGGATTTCAAATTCACGGAGGATCATTCTGATATGCTGACCAATAAGAATGCTTGTTTTGTCATTTTCTTGAGAACTTTTGTGGGTACTCATATTGCACCAGATGGTACCTTATGCTCGAGGACCACTTTCTTTTCTTCATAAATCTACCAGCATGCCTTATATTGAGTTTTGTTCTCGTATCTGTACAGATGCTCCCTCATGTCATCTTGATGTTCTTGATCGAGTTCAGAGACGTATTTTTAGCTTGATAGGTCCATATCTTACTGCTACTCTTTAACCTTTGTCTAATTGACGCCTCGTTGGCACCAGGTCTGTTTGTTGCATCTTGTAATGTTCCAAACGTCTTCTGTGCCATGTAAATGTGGACTTTCATTGTAATAGATCTTCCTATAAATGTTCTTTTTTTCCCCAAACTGTTAGGTTGTTGAACGTTTTGGCTTTTGAGCACTTCCTTTATTGATATTGTTTAAATTTCAGATCAACTCTTGTATGTTTGCTTTAAAGAGCACGTCCAATGCACTGGCTCCATGAAGCTACATGCAACCAAATGTAATGTCACTCTTACCGAGGAAAATGTGGATATCCTCCAGACATCTGCACGAGGAGAGAGCCACCTGTTGACCGTACAAGCCCTCCATATTCGAGAGCTCAAACCCCAGATAAACACTAAGGACGAATTCAGAAGCAGGGAGCACACGATTAAGATGTAATCAGTATGTTCTATGATCTCTAATCATGTTTCTGCTTTCAGCCTTAGTCTTGTATCTGTAGCTGTAGTTATAAGTCTGTATTAGCACTTCTGTCTTTGTAGATACCTGAAACTCAAATGTTGTTTTTTGTGTGTTTTTTCAGATATTGTATTTGCCTGAAGATGACAACTATGTCGAAAATTTTTGCATCAAACTAAACCTTGTTGGCTCCATTTATTCATATCTTATCTGTTTGATTTTACTATCTTTTCTTCTTACATTTATGCTATTATGCCCTGTTTGATTCTTAATTATTTTGAAAAGATCTATTTTCTTGACTACTTTATGATTGTCCACTATCTAACACACGTTTTCTCATGCTTACAGATCCTGACTCTCATTGTTCACTATGTTTTAACTATTAGGTTCAATGTTTTTGAATTATACTGTATTGGTTTCCTTCCTTCTCTCCATGGGCTATGAAATGACTACCTTGTGATGTTACCCTTGACAATGCTTCACTCTATTCATTTACGCTTCAGTCAACTAATAATTTATGTACTGTTTCCTCTACCTTTATATCTTATCAAACTTCTTTCCATTTCTTGGTGCATGCCTTAAGTGCAAAATAATTAAGTTCTTCCAGACTTTCCAACACTCTTCCTCTGTATGCAATTCTTCTATCTGATGCACTGCCTTCATGCATTCTCTAAAATCCCTCTAATACGCCCACTGAAATAGATAACTTACACTTACCTAACAAAACAGTTTTTCATAGAAGTTTTCTATCTTGTTATCTGGTCTACCTGATTTAGTAAGTATTGAGATAATATGTTGCCCACTCTACCTGCTACTAGAATTCTTGGGGCTCATCAAGCTGCCTTAGATATGAATTCTCTCTTTTAGTTACTTATTTAGTATTGTTCTAGAATTATACCTGTTCTCTTTTTAGTATTGAATTTTTTCACTATAAAATATACTGTAACCAACCAATTTCTCCAACCCAAATTCCTTTACCTCTGCAAGAGGCATTTTCCTCCCCTGGACTTTGATAGTCCTTTTTTAAAAAACCCTAATCTGATTGCCATATGATTCTTTAGTTACCACCAACAGTTGTTCTGCGATATCCCTTATTTAAAAAAATTTGAGTCGTCAATCCACCTCGCCTCAGAACAAGTGAGGAAAATGGAATAAATAAATATGAAGAGTGTGATTCCTATTTTTCCCCTATTTCATTTGCACGATTTGAGGGAGTTTCGTCTTTTCACTTTCTAGTGTATAATTTTGGCAATGATACTAGGAAAATTATTTGTCTGTTGAAATGTAAATTTTTAGATAACAAAACAGAGGAAGGGAAAGGAGTGACTATCTAAACGACATTTCCCTGGCATTTTATCATTTTATCATTTTACCATTTTATCTATTTTCAACGCCTTTTATCGCATTATCAACATTAAAAATGCCTTTGCATTAAAAGTAATTAACCATTTCTTTGTAAGCACCAATTCTGGCAAACTAATGTTTCACTGAAATACAAATAAGACAAAAAACGGTCTTACGTTGGATTCTCTGCATCAATGTCAAACTGTCTGAAGGATGTCCTTTATTTTTTGTTTATATCTGATACAAAAAGATAAAAGAAGCAATGAGAAAGAAACACTATTCTTTTGTATGCTTTTTAGTGAAACTTTTCATAGCTTCTACAGATTTCTGTATCTGTAACTTTCATCAAAAGCTGCGAAAGTAATTGATTCCTCTTCAGTTNTTGATGTAATGACATCTTCGTCTCGCTCTGTCACCCTCCCCCTCTCCCCCTCTCTCTCTCTCTCTCTCTCCCTCCCTCTCTCCCCCCCCCTCCCCCCTCCCTCCTCTCTCTCTCTCTCTCTTTCCCTCCCTCTCTCTTTCTGCTTTCATCGATTCGATATTTGGCGAGGCTATCAAGTACTAGGTTGGCGCCTGGTGAAGTTAAGCCTATCACGTAAGGAGGAGGTCCTCTTTAACTTTAGTTGGCAACTCTTCACTGGTTGTAGTGTCACCTCATCATTACCCCTCTCTTGTGAGGCCAATATGTTGCAGAATGTGTCTAATGTCACTCCATTTATCAACCAAAGTGTAAACACAATTTTGACTCCACCGTTTTATATCTTCCCACTCCATTTTATAACAACTAATTTAATTACTAAGTTAATTTGGTAAGTATTAGTTACTATCAAGGGATTTATTAATGCATATTCTATTAACGCCGTTGAATGACAAAAACTTGTTCGTATCAGAACACAAAACATTTCTTTGACTTTCAATATTTCCAAAAAATGTTTCAGGTTTCAGCCTACATGAAATTCGGAACTATTTTCAAAGATAAATACAAAGGTAATGAACAGGGCTTTGCTATACCAAAACAGCTTTTCAAACTGGTCAGTATTTCCAATAAACTCGCACAGACGGAGGTCAAGGTGTTGTTGCGAATACTATTATTTATCTTTATTTATATTGCAAATAAATTAACAAAACACTCAACAATCTTCCAGAACCTCAATTGCCAGAGACTAGGCTTACTTCTATTTTACATTTATTTTAATTTTTAAAAAATTGAAAATTTTAAAAAATATTTATAAAATTTTTTGACATTCAAAAATTCTTTTTTTTGAAAATTAAAAGAATTTTTAAACATTTTTTAATTTTTTTGAATTTTTAAAAATTTGAATATGTTTTTCAATTGTTTTGAAATTTGGAGTTGAGTTTTTCATCTACCATATAAAGCAAGATTAATACGATGCCGAATAGCGTCTGCGATAAAAAGATGCTGGTCATGAACAATGGTACATTGTAAGTTGTGGATGAATTGTTTCCTCGCAGTATTACCAGGCAAGAAAAAAAACCCAGTTTAATCTGGTATTTGAAAAAATCAATAAGGAAAATGTTTTTTTATTTCATTAAATATAATTACCAAAAGAGCAATCATCTGTGGACGTTTCGTTAGTGGGAAATTCTGGATACTCTAAGTATATCCCTGACTCAAATCTTAAACTTAATACTAAACCTATTTTTTCACAAGTCCAAACGATTTTCGCCCCCCTGTTAGCAGAGGTCAGCTCTTACACATTCACTTACTTTGTTTTTCAAATTCTCACTTGGTTTACGCTCTACTTACGTACACGAAGAAATATTTACACGAAAGATAAGAGTATTCTACTATTTTCGTAAGAACTGAATGTTTTTGAAATTTGCTCACTTTTAGGAGTTGTTTAGCTTTCGCAGGTGTACTGGCTCTCTATCAAAAGAGTTGACTTACGAGTCAATGATGCCCACCCTGAGGAAGAGTCAATTCTTTGGTATCATTCAGTTCTTTCTCTTAAATCGTACAATGCAACTCACGTTGGATGGAAATACCTCTGCTGAATATCCCATTAATGCTATTATTCCTTAAGGTAACTTATTTGATTTCATCTATGATGGTAACACTACCTTGTACTCTGTGATTGGCCAAAAGGCAATTTAGTAGGAACAAGTCAAACTTGCATACGATTCAGGCTCTTGCCTTCTGGCTGTCAGAGTGTGGAGTAGAAAGTGGCTGGTTTCTTTCAATGTAGCTAAAATGTAGCTAATGTCGTTCACCAGAACACTAAATTTCTATCTACCTTCAAATTCATAGAGGATTTCAAATTCACGGAGGATCATTCTGATATGCTGACCAATAAGAATGCTTGTTTTGTCATTTTCTTGAGAACTTTTGTGGGTACTCATATTGCACCAGATGGTACCTTATGCTCGAGGACCACTTTCTTTTCTTCATAAATCTACCAGCATGCCTTATATTGAGTTTTGTTCTCGTATCTGTACAGATGCTCCCTCATGTCATCTTGATGTTCTTGATCGAGTTCAGAGACGTATTTTTAGCTTGATAGGTCCATATCTTACTGCTACTCTTTAACCTTTGTCTAATTGACGCCTCGTTGGCACCAGGTCTGTTTGTTGCATCTTGTAATGTTCCAAACGTCTTCTGTGCCATGTAAATGTGGACTTTCATTGTAATAGATCTTCCTATAAATGTTCTTTTTTTCCCCAAACTGTTAGGTTGTTGAACGTTTTGGCTTTTGAGCACTTCCTTTATTGATATTGTTTAAATTTCAGATCAACTCTTGTATGTTTGCTTTAAAGAGCACGTCCAATGCACTGGCTCCATGNATATACATATACATATACATATACATATACATATACATATACATATACATATACATATACATATACATATACATATACATATACATATACATATACATATACATATACATATACATATACATATACATATACATATACATATACATATACATATACATATACATATACATATACATATACATATACATATACATATACATATACATATACATATACATATACATATACATATACATATACATATACATATACATATACATATACATATACATATACATATACATATACATATACATATACATATACATATACATATACATATACATATACATATACATATACATATACATATACATATACATATACATATACATATACATATACATATACATATACATATACATATACATATACATATACATATACATATACATATACATATACATATACATATACATATACATATACATATACATATACATATACATATACATATACATATACATATACATATACATATACATATACATATACATATACATATACATATACATATACATATACATATACATATACATATACATATACATATACATATACATATACATATACATATACATATACATATACATATACATATACATATACATATACATATACATATACATATACATATACATATACATATACATATACATATACATATACATATACATATACATATACATATACATATACATATACATATACATATACATATACATATACATATACATATACATATACATATACATATACATATACATATACATATACATATACATATACATATACATATACATATACATATACATATACATATACATATACATATACATATACATATACATATACATATACATATACATATACATATACATATACATATACATATACATATACATATACATATACATATACATATACATATACATATACATATACATATACATATACATATACATATACATATACATATACATATACATATACATATACATATACATATACATATACATATACATATACATATACATATACATATACATATACATATACATATACATATACATATACATATACATATACATATACATATACATATACATATACATATACATATACATATACATATACATATACATATACATATACATATACATATACATATACATATACATATACATATACATATACATATACATATACATATACATATACATATACATATACATATACATATACATATACATATACATATACATATACATATACATATACATATACATATACATATACATATACATATACATATACATATACATATACATATACATATACATATACATATACATATACATATACATATACATATACATATACATATACATATACATATACATATACATATACATATACATATACATATACATATACATATACATATACATATACATATACATATACATATACATATACATATACATATACATATACATATACATATACATATACATATACATATACATATACATATACATATACATATACATATACATATACATATACATATACATATACATATACATATACATATACATATACATATACATATACATATACATATACATATACATATACATATACATATACATATACATATACATATACATATACATATACATATACATATACATATACATATACATATACATATACATATACATATACATATACATATACATATACATATACATATACATATACATATACATATACATATACATATACATATACATATACATATACATATACATATACATATACATATACATATACATATACATATACATATACATATACATATACATATACATATACATATACATATACATATACATATACATATACATATACATATACATATACATATACATATACATATACATATACATATACATATACATATACATATACATATACATATACATATACATATACATATACATATACATATACATATACATATACATATACATATACATATACATATACATATACATATACATATACATATACATATACATATACATATACATATACATATACATATACATATACATATACATATACATATACATATACATATACATATACATATACATATACATATACATATACATATACATATACATATACATATACATATACATATACATATACATATACATATACATATACATATACATATACATATACATATACATATACATATACATATACATATACATATACATATACATATACATATACATATACATATACATATACATATACATATACATATACATATACATATACATATACATATACATATACATATACATATACATATACATATACATATACATATACATATACATATACATATACATATACATATACATATACATATACATATACATATACATATACATATACATATACATATACATATACATATACATATACATATACATATACATATACATATACATATACATATACATATACATATACATATACATATACATATACATATACATATACATATACATATACATATACATATACATATACATATACATATACATATACATATACATATACATATACATATACATATACATATACATATACATATACATATACATATACATATACATATACATATACATATACATATACATATACATATACATATACATATACATATACATATACATATACATATACATATACATATACATATACATATACATATACATATACATATACATATACATATACATATACATATTCATATACATATACATATACATATACATATACATATACAGCAACAACCATCACGCCTGTAGGTACTTTTATAGGTAAAAATGATAGAGGAAGTACACGGCGGGGTTTGGATTACTACATGCTTACCATTGACACAGTTTGAGTTCAATTCAAATTCAAACCTTTGTGCAATCTTTTCCCACTCTTGTGAAGTACTTCAGACATTGAGAAAAACATTCTCTGAAGAAATTATAAACATTCTTTTGCAAATTTTTATTTTGATACGTTCAACAGTTGTAGGATCCATACAATAACTCATGGCAATTATTGAATGCAAATGCAATAGCTGGATAGCGCAGTATAACAGATATTCTCTCTTCTGGACTAAATGGTTCCTTTCTGGAGTAACTGGTTTTTGCAATTCTTTATCAAAGACAGAACAACAAGACTCAAAAACATTACAAAATCACAGAACGAACACCACATGATTACAAATTTTTATCTTCAACATCAGCTGATCATATTCGCCATCCTCTGAACGTTTACGAAAGCCTTTACAAACACAAAATCATTATTTTGCTCTCTCTTTTAATAGTTGTCTTTAGGCAAAAAGAAATGCAAAATGATATTAGTACGACAAATCTGTTTGCGTTCTTTGCTGGTTAGAAAACGCCAAAACGTTTTCTCGCGAAATGCATTATTTTAATGTCTCACTGGCGATCAGGCGAACAAATAGAGATTGATGTTCCGGCGGTTCGTTGGCTATGGTACCAATCAATCACCGGGATTCAATTTAATATAGATTGGTTGCAACTTTTAAATCCGCTCTTTCAGATAGTGGACTTCCCTATTTTTTCAAGAGTAAACTTCCAAGAAATAAACACTGCTAATGTGAGAGGTTTTTCATTCAAGGGCCCTTTTAAGTATGTATGCTTCACACTGATACTTGTTTTCTTCTGAAACCAAGCATCGATCAGGTTCTTACTTTAATACAACAAGCTCTCATACAAACGTTGTGCTTGTTTGACTGTTGGATAATCTTAATATATCGTCTTAGTAAAAACAAGTCAATTTCGCACGATAAAGTGATGGTAAACAATCATTGCACATTAACTTCCTCTTCCTCTGTTTCTGGGTCACTTTTTCTGTCCAGCTAATTCCTTGCAGTATTTCGTAACACCAGAGGTCAAAGTTTTTAAAGCTCTTTTTGATCTAACATTTAAACAACCCAGCATAAGCTTTAAAAGTCTTTTATTTCAGAATTATTCAAGCAGGAATTTCTCACTTTTCCCCTTGATTTCCTTTTCAAAAAAATTCCTTCCTGCCAAAGTTTATTATGGATGGGTGGAGTCTTAGCTGACGTAAAATTATCTCTCTGTACTTGTTTAATAATGTTTTAAGGTTATTTTTTAGATATGTTATGTAGGGTTTTTTCTTAAAAATGATTAAAAGTGGAGAAAAGAGGAAATATGTATTCAAAGATTGGATGGAAAAATGCGCCTTACTGAGTAGAGAATCAGTTTATTGACAAATACAGCACCCTGTGTTCATACGAAAGAGACAACTTGTTCAACGGTTTGGCCTAAAAAACAAAATACCTAAGAGAACTGTTTTCTCTATAATTTTTTTAAATATACGAATTAAATCCGGTCTAGGTAACAGGATATTTTGCCTCATCCATATCGAGGTTCATTCTCGTCTTGAAAATTTGTTAAATTTTGAACGTCCTCATTCATGTAATGGCGGATCTCCACTAGACGATTTTTGTGACGATCGTCCTAAAAATTCGCGACGATTTTTCTCACGAAATTTTCAACGATTTCGTACAGGCATCTCCACTACTAGACGATTTTTTGGCGGTTTTCTGTAAACGAAAAACATATTTCGTAATGGCTGCCGTAAATAATAGATATGTTCTCTATTTGCTGCTTCGTCGAAGGAAATTACTTTTTTATTATCAGCGTCAGAAAATGCTTAAGCAGAATAACGAAACTATAAAAAACAAACGTCGATTTTGGGTAAGAAAGCTCTACGAGGAAAGAAATAGAAAGGGAGAATTTCAGCTTTTGATTCAAGACTTACGACTACACGACCATGAAATCTTCTTCAGACCACTCTGAATGTCCTGAGCTTCACTGTTTTCTTCAGACGCAGCTCTGGCAGCAAGAAATTGAGAAAATATTATCTGCACATCTGCTGCCTTCATTATTGGTGGCCATGCTGAACTGATGAAATAGCTGCAAGCGTTTTTTCTGACATCTGATTGGCTAATTCTTTGACGATCGTCAAGCGCACGGCAAAAAGTTAAAACTGTTTTAACTTTTCGTCAGAACCAAAATCGTCAGAAGTTTCGTCAGTAAAGTTTATTCTTTGCTACTGCGCATGTGTCGTCGCGAATTCTCATGACGATCGTCATAAAAATCGTCTAGTGGAGATCCGCCTTAATCCGTCTTGTTTTTATCGCTTCTTGTCTACTATTTTAGAATTATTTCATATTTATTGTGCTTTTACTAATGAGAAGTGTATACTCGAAATATATTTTAAAATTATTTTAGATTGCAATATTTGTTATTGTGCATTTCCTTATTCAGCTAAAAATTTAAGTTCACTTTTGGAACACAGATTTTTCAATAAATTTACTCCATGCAATACAAACACTCTCATTTATTAACAAACAAATGTGTTAGTCAGGCAAACAAATTTCAGATAATTTGGCAAAGTTGAATTTAGAAAAAAAATCATATTTTAAGGAGAGGAATTGAAATTAAAAAAGAAAAATGAATGAGTAATACGTCTTACCGAACATGGTTCTAAAACAAATTTATTTTTTTTTAGTTTTAACGTCATTTTTCCCCAGCAATCGGAGCTCAGACGGTGCCCTTCAGGGACTTTGATTTGGCGTTGTGGAATTTCTTGGCCGGATGCCCTTTCTGACGCCAACCAATGGCTTTTTTTCTTTGTAAAGTTCCAAATTCCCTTCGACAGCTCGGATAATCGAACCCCGAACTCTTGGTTACTATGCAGTTGCACTAACCATTAAGCCACGGCTCTAAAAACTCTAAACACTTTAATTAAAAAACGCTCTACCAACTATGTTATCGACACCATAAATTTATTCGGATTACTTTTGCGCCTAAATACTCTGCTTCATCATGCTGCTGTCGTAGGGTATCTCATCTAAATTTATGTATACAGAGAACTAAGCCTCCAACAAAGTGCCGACTTCCCTATTAAGGATGGGGTATCTGATCGTAACGAATAAGGAATGCAAAAGGTTGTGATTCTTTATCTGACGAGAGGGTTTGGAATCACATCAAACAATGGGATTTAAAATGGTATAGCATTCTATATAGCTTGATTTTTGTAAGAGCGTTATCATGTCTTGAGCCATATGCTTTTTCTGAGCTATGTTTCGAAGGATACTTCTCTCATCGTCAGGCTACTGAAAGGACTAGGTACGGCTGTTTTTTTACCTTGGTAGTGCGGACCTATGTGTGGACAGGGATCGAGTTGTTTCGAGGAGGACCGATGTTGTATTTGTTTGTTGTGTTTCTTTTTTTGGCGAAGCATGGCCTACCTAGTCATTTCAGTAGCCTGACGATGGGAGAAGTATCTCTTGAAACGTGGCTCAGAAAAAAAGCTTATGACTCAAGACATGATAAAGCTCTTACATCTATGGCTTCCTCTGAGTCCATAAAGTTCAAAATTTTGTTTGAAATTTAGTCTTTATTTGACTGCCATGCTTTCAGTTTACAGAAAATATACATGGTTTTCCATTTAAAGAAATTTGGGGTTTTTCTGTTCAGATCTTCTATATGCTGTAAGAGATATAATATATTTAGTGTCAAAAAAAGACAAAATGTTGAGGAGACCTGGCTTAATGGTTAGTGCCCCTGCACCGTAAACAAGAAGTTCCGGGTTTGATTCCCTGAGCTGGCAAAAAGGATTTGGAACTTTACAAAAGAAAAGCTATTGGGCATCAGGCCAAGAAATTTCTCACTGCCAAAACAAAGTCCCTCTGAAGGGCATTGTGTGTGCCTTAATTACTGGGCGAAAATGACGTTAAAACAAAATTTAAAAAAATGAAAAGATAAAATGCTAACAAAAATTCTTTTTTTTACTATATTATTTCACGAATTGTTTAATCATTGGTCATTTTATAGCAGCTTCAAAATCTTTAATACAAAATTTGCAGATTGTTACATAACGCTTTTATTGTTGTTGTTTTTATCAGTGAAGGGAAAAATTGACAAAATTTTCAGATACAATGACACGAAACAGTGAAGACGCTTTTCCTGGTAAAGTTTGACCTGAAGTGATCTGAAACTAAAAACGTTTTACTGGGGAAGCTTTAGGAAAGATTCTGATAAAGACGAGGTGTAGACTTTAACGATGTCCTACCAAATAAACATTACAAATGGTTTTTAAAAGATGCAGAGCTCTCTACTTGAGAAACTCTACTTGGGAACCCATCCAAACTAACCGTGTGTGGTACGTTATTTTTAAACTAACGTAAAATCGGATGTGAAGAAAAGCAATGTAAAGAATGATACCATTCCAATAAATCAATATAGAAAGTAAAGGTCTGGACAGCCAAGGTGGAAAAGATGTTTTGGAAAACTTAACTCAAACTGATGACACATACTCAACTCACATAAATTTTCAGCAATGAAGAGTTTGGTTAATCTTATGTGTCACTGTGGTGAAAGAAATTAATCCTGATTCTAACCTTACTTTCAAGAAAAATAACAAGAAACCATAGACAGGGCGAGTCTGCAAGAATTTGTGGCATTTAGTCACTAAAACTGTCTAGTTAGATCTTCATTTTTTATGGCCCAGAGTGTATGTGTCAACTTGTGATAATCAAATACTTATTCAAGTTGACACAAAACACCATGATGTCGTTACATTCAAGACACTAACCTAAACTTTAAAAAACACAAGGAATTTGGTAAATAGAGTTCATGAAACTCAGAAGGGGCTATTGTGCTAGAGATGCCCGTTCTTATTGCCACACAACCATAGCTATATGATTGCAGCCTTGTTAAAAATACTGAAATAATCAAACATTCTCACAACTTTGCTTACCATCTAGGTTCCAAGAAGTACTTTATCTATTGGTTAGAAAGATGCAGAGTACGACAATATGATGAAGTGGGTCTCCAGAGCAAGAAAAGAAGGTTTTCAATATATTATTAATCCAAACAACTGAGATAAGAGCAATCCAACTGGGTGGGTTTTCATTTTCTAAAATGCTCTGTGAAAACAATGAAATTTTGACGAAAGTGATATATTTCAAACTTTTCTTTAAGGCCGTATTCACAGTAACAAATTTTTAAAAAATGCCGCATCAGGCCGTTTTTTCCTTTTATCATCTTCTTGTTTTATCCAAAGCCAGAAGGCCCTGGTGAAGCATGAATATATTCCAAAGCCCAGAGCTCTCGATCAGCGATTGCAGTTATCAGTTCAGATCCTGTCAAACTGGTTTCCTCTTTGATAATTGACTTCAGTGTGACATAAGGGCGGCTAACTCTTCATTTTGCATCTGGAGACCAAAGTAGAAGTTTTTCGGCTGGTTCAACATGGCGACTAACATGTCCTGCAAGTGAAAGTCGTCTGCGCCTCACAATCTCTGATACTGTATACGAGGTAAGGAACCACACAACACGTTGTTTATGTGATAATTTTTCCAGTCAATGTTGTAAGCGAGTCGAAGCATTCGAGTGTATATACCATCGAGAAGTTTTCGACAAAAAAGTACTTTTATCAGAAAGACAAAAAATATGACGTTTTGACTAAGTTAATCTTTCTTTTGCTTTTATTTTGAAGTTATTTTAAGATGAAATTTGGATAACACAAAATGGAGATATATCGTACTTTTACCAAGTTGATTAGCTAGGAACATGAACATTATCAGTGATAAAATAGTTCGACTTCTCCTTGCCAATCAACTTAATGTTTTACCAGTATTTATTTCGAATTATGATTCATTGATGACGTTGCCATTTTTACTTCACGAAAGCAAACAGTCGAGCTAGTGTCTCTGCGTCAAGGGGCTCATAGTGCATGGAGCCGTTAAGCAAAACTCGCAATGTGGTACAAAAAAGCAAGCTGAATATTAGATTTAATCCATTATATTAACATAAAAAATAACATAAATAATAATAACAATAATAATAACAATAATAGTAACAGTGGAAATAATACAAAGTAGATGAAGAGTGTGTGGAAATGTATAAATAGAAAATTCATGTTCTCCGGGTTGTAACAGGTGCGATTTGTGGAAACTTTACCATCAGATGTAGTTTCATACCAATGTATTTGTAGAGGACCTTTAGTGTGAAAAATATTTTCGCAGCGAACTGGAATCAAAGCAATGTCTATGGCTGTCAGTGTCTCATACTGTAGCAGTTGAGGTATCACTACTCGTTCTTGATCAGATTACATATCATCCACTGTGCACATATAGCGTTACCTGTTACAACCCCGAGACCATGACGTACCGGGTTGACAGTCTGTTTCACAGAAGTAACGCCTCTTTAGCCTTGGCTGGTACCCCACCTGGGGATTTAGTGTCTCAATATAAACACCTGTGATTATGCACCGCTATCCTTAAATAAGAAAAATATACAAAACAGTAGTGCTGGCAACAATGTAAGTGGACCCAGAGTTTTACATCAAGGTTTCTCCTCTGGATGTTCCCCTGTGGTTGAGTAAGCTAGGTCGTCATTAGGTGACTGCTAAAATGATATGGTCTAAGGTCTAACTAATGGGAATATAGCAAATATTTACAGCCCAGTTTAGTCCCTACCTTTAATGTTTAGGTGATCATGTCAATTATCATATATTATTTATAAGGTATCATTGCTAATACAATCTATTATAATCTTCAAGAAAAGAGGTATCCCTCGGTGGAGCAAAATGGATGCAGAAGGAATAACAGCCAGGAACTAAGACAAAGCTACCGATAAAGAAAAGCTCTGTTTTTTAGTTGTAGTTGGTAAAACTGTAGACTGTAATGTAAATCTAGTAGTCATTAAAAGGAGAAAGATAAGTAATGCAAAAAATTACAGTGTCAAGTGCTGAAACTATTACAGACCTTCATTTAGAAGGGTAAAAATATTTAAAAGTCCCAGAAACATTCAAGGAAAGTGACATAGCGATAGTGAATCTGAAAAGGAAATGGGGTAAGAGATCTTTCAAGATCCTAATATGGTGTAAAATTGGAGGGGAATTGTTTTCTTGGTATGTAAGGGATAGCCAAAAAGCAATGTTGACATCTATTGGAACTTTAGAATACCTTAACATTGGGGAAGCTCTATATAAAAAAAACCTTAGGGCAGCAAGAGTGGACCTAGGAAAGATTCCATGGGTACTGTGCCAGAGAAAAGGATAGTGTCGACTGGTACAAGAGCTGGAATTAACTACAGGAAATGGGGAAGGATGAAAGGAAGTTCAAAATGCAGTGCTCGGAACCAGATTGAAGGTTATCAATCAAGACCATTCGCCTCGATTGGTAAAAATTCTAGGAGCTGTGTTTTACTTACCATTATGGTGTTAAATGTCAGTTCTTAACAGAAACAATAAGAACGTGAAAGAGACTCGAAACTCAGATGAATTTCTTTTGTCTAGAAAGAGTCCAACTAGCAAAGAATGGAGTAAAGAGATGTAATGGGGTGGTAATTTTTGAAGTTAACTGTGTTGATGATAAAGGAAAACCATTAAGAGAATACAGGAGACTAAGTGTTTTAAAAGGCATATGATATGATACGCCAGTCTTGGATGATAAAATCTTCAACCTTATTATGTAACGTAAAGATTTATTATACTCTAAAAAGTGATCAAAGTTAAATCATCTTCTGTATATGGGATATTTGGAGGTTTTTGGTAAATATCAAAGTGAGAAAAATGGACTGGTTTTGACTGTAAAAACATATAGGAGTGATATAAAAATTGAATTCGGCCTGCAAACTGTGGCCTTTTATCAATGAAAAGAAGACTCCTTCTTCTTCTTTGTCTTTCGGCTATATCCCGTTAGGAGTCGCCACAGCGGATCAGCCATCTCCAGTCTGTTCTGTTTGTCACATCAGCATCCCTCGCACCAACAGCCTCCATATCTCTGTCAATCACGGCCTTCTATCTTTTCCTCGGCCTCCCTCTTCTTCTTCTGCCGGGTACTTCATAAACTCAGTACCCTCCTTCCTACATACTCTGCATCACGCCTTGCTATGTGTCTGTACCAGTGAAGTCTCGACTCCCTTATCTTGTCTCTAAGTCTCCTGATATGGGATGTTTCTCAAATGTGGTCGTTGGGAATTCTGTTTACTCGTGTCACACCTAGTGATCACTTCATCGTGCGCATTTCTGCTACTTCTAGATCCGCTTCTTGTCGCTGGGTGGCAGCAACAGTTTCCAAAACGTATAATAGAGCTGAGCGCACTGCCGTCTTAGGAATTCTGTCTACTCGCCCCATACCTAGTGACCGCTTCAATCAATGAACAGAAAACAAATGATACAAACGGAAGTGATAGAATTTTCTATCAGAAGGAGGAATGAAGGATGTTAATATAAAGGCTTACAAATACCTTGGAATAGTTAAATACAATGTTGTAAAGGAAAGAAATATGAAAGGATGTGTTAAATGTTCGTATTGGAAATAAAGTTCAACAGAAACAATATGATGAAAGCTCTTAACACGTGGACAATTTTTTGTTTGGGGTATGAAAGAGGCATTCTTAACTAGCTAAACGCAAACTCAGTGAGATGGATTAAAAACTAGAAAAATAATTACCATGGATAAAGAGTTCTATCCAAAGAGTGTTGATAGATTCCAGGTTTTCAAGGTACACTAAATGCTAGCTTTTTTACGTTACCTTAGTTGACTTCATTTTTTTTTAATCGCAGGTCTCTGTCTTGGAAAACTTGCACACATGACCTCCTTTCGTAGGTCCTTGGGTCTGCCTCAATTATCAAATACAAAAATAACAAAGCCTCATGTTCGGTAAACGGTTTTAAGGTATTCTGTAACCAAATGTGATTTTTTTCTGTATTGCTTTTCATGTGCGATTCTAGTTGGACTTCACACATACAAAAAAATATACAAATACACACAGGCTTCAAATTTGACTACTCTAGATAATATTAGTAATATTAATAATAGCCAAAATAATGATAATAATCGTAACTAATCATAATGATAATAATAAATAATAATAATATATGCCCTTTGGCATGCATTACAATGTGGCTTTTTAAACATACAGTCTGAATTCAATCTTGCAATACCAGACTAAGTACTAGTAATAGGATATCTTTCTGTGTATTGTCAGTTATGAGGTTAGGAGTGGGGAGTGCTTTAGTCATAAGCTGTTGTCATACAATCCGAATAAAAACCAACTTCCAAGGTTAAAAATACCATTTTGACCTCTGGTGGATTTATCCCATGTCTTATGGCCAGGTAGAGGTCTTCAGCTCTGATCAGCAATCTTCCTAGAGATGGTACCTTGAAAAAAGTACTGTCTGCAGGGACACCTCATCAACATTAACCCTCCTATGAGTAAAAATGCCTAAAACATAGTGTTCCAAATAACGACGTAAACGACACTGGAACTGCATGTGAAGGTGCCTCGTCCGGCCTGCGCCCCTCGGTTGAGCATCGTGAGACCAGTTGTCACCATACTACTGCTCGGACAAATTGGCCAAAAGAAGTGAAAAAGGTAGCAATGGTAAGGTGGTAATGGCATGCAAGTCTTTCGATGATAGTTGTAGATCTGTTAAAGGCTACAGACAGCGTATTTTCAGGGAATGGAGAGAGCGTGGTGTCTTAGAAATTGAAGAGGGTGAACAACGATTATGTGATCAGGTAATGGCCATAAGGAAGGATAGCTGGCTTTCTGAACTTGACCTCAAAAATATCCAAAGGAAAAGTATGGAAATAGAGGTAGTCAATAAAGAGGAACCTATTACGGATCCGACAATAAGTGAAATAAATATTGATTACCGTACATCAAAGAACAATATGAGGATAGTAATATTCAAAGTGACAAAATTCTAGACCAAAACCATTTTGAGGTTGACAAGTTTGTACCCGATGAAGAAGCACAAACCATAATTGATTAGCTGAAATAGAAATGCTTATGGTATCACAATCAAAAAGGTTGATAAGAGTTCTCTTAACAAGTTAACAGTTAAAGCCAATGTTGTGTTAAAATATATCCATGCAAACAAAATTACACAAAGTAATAATCTTATTAGAGCTGTGAGCGTTAGGTGCAGACAAAACTGGGCTGAATTGATTTAAGGGAAAAATAAGAAAACCATAGAGGAAAAGGTGAATAGAAAATGATATTAAAAGACTGAGAAGGAACGTAAATGTCTTGGAAAGAGAACGTGAAGGACAGTTGAGTAAAAAGGCAAGGAAAACTTAAGCTCTTAGTAACAAAGTATGGAGTTAAAACGAAAGGATTAACAACGATGCTTTAAAAGTTAAAAAAGAAAATTTTGGTTTAAAATGCGGAAATCTCTCGTCATGAACAAAGAATAGATCAGTACAGGGTCAACAGTTTGTACTCTATTGATTAAAAAAGGGCCTATGATGAACTGAAAAGAAAAGAAGGAAGAGGATGTGAAATTCCTGATGCAGAAGAAAGTAAAAAGTTTTGGAGCAGCATATGGAGTCTTCAAAAGAATCACAACAAACAGAGTGGCTTAATAATATGAAGAAGGAGATCAATATCCGGCATGAGCAAGCCAGGATGATCGATAATGATGTTAAAAAGTACCAAATGGAAGGCCCTAAGTAAGAATGGAGTGGAGGGATGTTGGATAAAGAAAATGAATAATCTGCATGAAACAATAGTCAACTAAATTTCTGATATTTTGGAAGGACCCACTGAAATACCTACCTGGATGACATATGGAAAGACTTTCTTGTGCCCAAAAGACCCTGCAAAGGAAAAAACTGTTCTCAACTTTCTTCCTATTACGTGCCTTCCCTTAAGGTAGAAGTTGTTGAAAGGAGTGATAGCTGCAGATATTTATACGTTTATAACGAAAGTACGTTCCCTGAAGAACAGGAAGGGTGTAAAAAGGATAGTCGTGGCACCAAAGATCAGTTGTTGACAAAACTATCTTTAAAGATTGCAAGAAGAGACATACGAAACCAGCCATGGCGTGGATCGATAAATAAAAGGCTTATGAAGTTATTCCCAACAGTTGGATAAACGTCAGGAAATGTTTGGCATATTTAAAATTGTACGATCATCGTCCAGAAGGATCTGTAAAGAACAATGTATTGAAAATTCTTTGGGATATGAATATCCAATGTGATGTCGATTTAAAGACAAGACAGCAAGATAGTTTTGCTTTAAACAAGAAAGAAAAACACTGCACTCTCATTGATATCGCATGCGCCTTCGATAGTAGAGTCTTTAAAAAAAGAACAGGATAAGATAAGATATCAAGACTTGAAGTTACAGCTTGGAAGAACTTGGGGTATGAAAAAGCGTCAGATTATCCCTGTCCTTGTTGCCTCACTATATAGTATTTCTAAAACATTTGAAAACTGAATAAAGCAACTAGAGAATCATGTAAATATCCTATTAGTTCAAACATCTGCCTTGTTGGAAACAGCTGGAATCCTCAAAAAGGTACTTGACATGTGAAATGTGAAAGAAACCTGTTGGCAACTGGCTGTTTGTTATTGCTCGCCTAACAGGAAAATTTCAGTAATTACAACCACCGGAGCAATATGCTAAACATGATACAAAAATAACAGAACACATTACCTTTGACATTACGTGAGCGACAAATGAGTATTATTAGTAATAATAATGACAATAATATAAATAATAATAATAATGATGATGATAGTAATAATAATAGTAATTTTTAAATCTTTTTCCATTTTTCGCCAATTAAAATAAAATCCTTGTAATAACTGGTACTTCAAAGTGACTGGTCTCATTACAAGAAGTGAATAATCGTAATAGTAATAATAATAATATTAATAACTAAGATCTAAGTTAAAATTATATTTCAATGTTTGCTTGAGGTTCTCAATTTCCGTACATTCCCTATTGTACCATGTTTCCTTGGCCTGCCCGCAGAGTTTCTTGATTTCCTTTATTTTGTCTTTGTATTCCTGAGTCCCTCTCTGTGTCTCTCTCTGCCTCTCTCTCATGGCACCCAAAATTTCATCGGTCATCCAAGGTTGTTTCTTTTTGCTTTCGACCGGGGGAAGCTTCCCTTGTGCCGTAGTAGTGATTGCTTCCTTGAGAGCTTCCCACTGGGTCGATTCTTGTTCCAGCACCTCGAACCTGTTCTGAACACTCACATTGTATTGTGTCCTCAGTTCTGTGTTTGACGCAAGGAGTCCATAGTTCAGATGCCGTCTTGCCGAGGTGCTTTTCTTTTTTCGGAGCTTGACATTTAGTTTGCAGACAACCGGAACATGATCACAATCCGCTCCTGGGTAACACTTTGTCTGGAGGATTATCTATTGTTTATCATTATGAAGTCAATTTGATTGCGTGTTGACCCGTCTGGGCTTACCCATGTCCATCTTCTTCGTCTTGGTTGTTCGTACCATGTATTCGCGATCATGTGATCGTTGCTCTTGCACCACTCTATCACTTTATGTCCTCAGGCATTGGGCTCGCCAAGACCGTGAGGTCCGACGGTGTTTCCCTCTCGACTTTCTACAGACAGTCAGTTACTAATTGGGTGGCATGTTTACCGATTTTAGAAGTCAATTACAACCTCCTTGACCATTTAGCTGACACAAATTTAACCAGGATGCTAGGATAATTTGTTTCTGATTATCCTTATCATATTTGGTTCCATATTTTTCTTCATTTAAAATTATAAAACATCTTAGGTAAATTACAAGACCTATTATATCGAATGTTTCAGTGAGCATAGACTACCTTGCAATAATTTTTGAGTGATTTGCATTGTAGCCTTTCAAAATTGTTGTCACTCTTTTTATACACCTTGCCGAGCCTTTATTCAGAATCTTCAGCTAATTTTTCCAATAGATTTCCCATGCAGATTATTGGATTGATTGCTTTTGGAAATGTATTAAACAAATATTGTGAAACAACTATAATTTGTGCCTCGTTAAATCAAATTTCTTACCTTGGGATGGAGTAATTTTTGAAGGGTACTGATCGATAGGATTCCTGCAGATCGTATTTCAACTTCCTGTGATATTAGCATACTTTTATTTGAAAACCACTCTGGACTTTAACGTTAGATTAGATCGGGGGGGGGGGACTCGCTGACACTTATAAAGGGGGTGATCATGTCAAGCTTTTTTCTCAGGCCCACACAGATAATAAACTTTTATTGCTTTTTATTGGTAATTGTGTCTAAATGTCTAAAATATCAACGTCAACATTCATCAAGTTCAAAAGTGAAATTGACAAATGGCAGGTTTCACGGTAACTTGTTTTTCCTAATTTTTTTTTCGTGTAGTGCAAGAATGATGCATTTTAATTAAAATCTATAAAGATCTGCTTCCTTTGTGTCGTTTTTGTTTGTATTTTGTGCGTGTGTATGGTAGTGAACATGTGAATCCTGACAGACACAATTTACTTCGTCAAGACATGCCATGTATTGGAAGCAAATTAAGAGAAGTCGTATGTACAAATATCACATTGAACACTGCACCATGCAAACACTCATCGCAACGCAAAAAGAAAAAACACCCGACAGTTTCAAAAAATAATTCAAGAAAATTTTGATCAGGAACCGGAAGCCGTCTGTCCGAGAAAACTGAAATGCTTCAGTGGTAAACAAAGCGCTTTTTTGAAAAATAAATGACAGTATGATTATTTAAAAAAAAAAGGAATACACGTTATGGTGTCTGCTTCTCAGAAAAGCAATCAAACGGACTGATTGGTGGCGAAATAATGTGCAGTCTTCGATCTTTGTGAGCCACTAATTGTGTCTGTCATGCAACTTGTGTGTTCGGCACTTTCGTTTATTTTACAAATTCTCATCATTTTGCAGCACAGAATGTGACGTTTTTCACACAGTTTTTCGATTTGGGTGGCGGAAGCGTGGGCCGATTGTTTTTGTAAGATTTTTTTGTTGTTTTCTTGCTTTTCCTTCGTGTATCATTGTGTCTGTTATTACATACAATAAAAGAAACACTAGAAGGTGTTTTTCTTGATAATAATTTCTTTCCTTAGACAATCCGTTCTGTGCTCTGTCCTACACAAAAACTGTCTCTATTGTTCGTCCGAGCGCGTTGTTGTTTCATATTCATAATGACGGATGAAAACATTACGTCATTGCGTAAATATACAAATATATAACACACTCCCCCTTCTATCGTTCACATATACTCATCTATACCATAACGCCGGATTGGGATCCTCGTTCTACGAAGGTAACGTTGTACCACTGTGTTGTCTTGATTTGCAAAAGGATTTGGTCGCTAAGGGATTTCCGGATATCCGATTTCGGTGTCGTCGTTTTCCTCCAGTTGGATTGGACATTTACTGATGTAGTCAATATGTCTCTTATCCAATAACTGTTAGGAAAACTGCTGTTTATTTCTTCGCGTCAATGTCGTTGGCCAGAAAATACTGCTCCAATCTTTCCACGTATTCTGACCAATCTCCATATCGAGAATCAAACTGCTCAATCCTTCCAAGTAATGATGCCATAATTAAAGGATAAGTAAAGTTTTATCTTCGTCGCCAAGTGTTACATACAATAAAAGAGACACTAGAAGGTGTTTTTCTTGATAATAATTTCTTTCCTTAGACAACCCGTTCTGTGCTCTTTCCTACACAAAAACTGTCTTTATTGTTCGTCCGAGCGCGTTGTTGTTTCATATTCATAATGGTGGATGAAAAGATTACGTCATTGCGTAAATATACAGATATATAACATCTGTCAGCAACATTCGCCGCGCACACGTTCGCAACTGCGTCATGCTTGACATATGAACGGTTTTTATGCTTATTTGGCGTTTTATTAGTGTCTTTTATGCAGTTTACAATTGGTAACACACTCCTCATGATCACACGTTCGCAACTGCGTCATGCTTGACATATGAACGGTTTTTATGCTTATTTGGCGTTTTATTAGTGTCTTTTATGCAGTTTACAATTGGTAACACACTCCTCATGATCTGTGCGTCGTGTTGGTCGGAAATGTTTGTTTTTCGAAACCCAAAAAACGTCATTTGCAGGGGGAGAGAGGAGGAGGGGGTACAGTAGACAGCATGTTATATTATATCATGCATTTACCCTCTTGCATTGTAGCATTGCACAGTATTGTTTAAAACTGGATTTAGGAAGATCAATTTCTATACAGCCAATATATCTTGGTTTGTCCTTGTACGTCACGTGCTGAGGATTACGGGGTAGGGTAACATAACACCTGTTAGATGTCAACAGTGAAACTGGAATACTGTATTTTTTATTTCAGTATTGCTAACAAATGATTATTCTTCAAATTTGTGAGCTTTTTTATGGAATTAGTTTGTATTTAGACACAGGCAAAAAACGTTTGAGAACAAATATTCTTGAAAATGCATGGGTGTCCATGGATGTAAACCACATACTGTCATAACAGCCCTTTGAGAAGTTGTTTTATGGTAATTTTCCAAGCAAAGTTAATATTTGTTTGAAGTTATACCCATTGGTAGTTTTGGTAATTACCTTAAGCAGCTGACCAGCAGCTAAGATGAACTATAAGGTTTTTGTATTTCATGTTGATAACGTCTTTGTGCTTGAATTTTATTGAAAATGTCATGCTCCATATCAATATTTTTGTTGTTTTGTGAAGAAATAAACTCTTGGTTACAATCAATAACTACCTTGTATTTGACAATTTATTTTTGATGATGCCTGTGTGTGAATAGTAAACGGCTGAGATGAATACCGTGAAACCTGCTAAATACAAAGATATCCGTGATTCACGCACATGATGTTAATAACATAATAGAATATACTCACTAAAATATATGTTTTTAGTTTCAATTTTTTGCTTTGAAAAAAGGGTGCGGTTAATTTAGGGAGTGTGCTTATTAACTTTTTTGGGTTCCACAGGGTGCGCTTATTCGAGTAGGGTGCGGCAAATTGAATAATTACAGTATTATTGCATTATCTTTTTATTGAGCACTCTTGATACATATGAATACCATTTATCCGGTATTTTCGTATATGTCTATATATATATACATATCTGGTTAATGAAAAAAATTGAAAAGTCCAATGTAATGGAATGGTACATTTATGAATAATAATAATGATTATAACAGTACTAAATTAATCAAATAAAAAGAAATGCTGAAAGCAATTATTATTTCACTGTTGTTCTATCAGTTTTATTGCTTTAAATTTTTAGATTTTTCTTTCCTATTTTTACCCTGGAGTCAGTTATAGGCAGATGATTACTTACGCTATTGGATTCTTTTCTTTCTCGCTTTATTTATTGAACATATTTGCTACACAGCACTTCTAAAAGACTCTTTTTGGAAGATGTTAATCTGCATAAAATCTTGCACTGAGATGAGGATGCGAAGATGGGTGATAGATCTGTCTCTGCGAGAACAACGAACAAAAAAAATCCGAAGCCTCACAAAAGTCCCTAAGATAAGTGAAAAGGCAATAGAAGCTAGGTTGAGGTAGTATGGCCATGGGGGAAGAGATGGCTATAAAGAAGGCATTCTGCAGCAAAGGAGAGGGCAAAACGAGTAGAGGAAGGCAAACGCTGCGGCGGAGGAATGTCATCAAGAGGAATATGGAGGTCAATCAAGCAACAAAGGAGGACACAAAAGACTGGACAAAGTAGAGAAAACTGGGTCGAGCGGCTGCCCGGAACTGACCCCTTGAAAAAGACCGTGAAGAGAAGAAGAGGAATCTCCACACAAAAAGTTTAGTTTACTATGTAAACTATGTAAACTACAGGACTAACAACGTCTCCAGAAAAGAGATAGTGAAAAATAAAGAGGTGTGTGAATCTACCTTTTGCTGCAAGGTGTAATGAAACCATTCAAACTTGATCAACATTTCCGAGCAGCCTTGCAGCTAATGAAACCAGCAACTCAAAGCCGGTCTATTTCTTATTTTTCCCTTTCTTTTCACTGAACACAGTTATTGCAACTAGAAATAATCCCAAATTAACTACAACCAGCAAAAAAGTATGGCTATCAAATTTATCATTTAGTCAACATATATACACAATATATATATGAAGTATCTTGTACACATATTTTAATTCCATATATATACATATATATAGATATATACGTATATACAGATATATGTATATATATATATAATAACAGGTTTAAAATAAAGATGGGTGAAATAATGTCAATTACAGGTTTAAACCAAAACATTAACATCTTGCACGTGGCTTTGTTTCCCTAAATGGACTTAAAGAACTTTTCTCCGTACAGCGTACCGTTCAACACACACACACACACACACACACAAATATAAATATATATATATATATATATATATGAAATATCGTGAAACTATTACTTGCAATCATAGTTCTTATTTTT
>RDPX01000049.1:2468091-2523945 GCA_003991215.1 Morbakka virulenta | reverse complement strand
CTTTTCTCCGTACAGCGTACCGTTCAACACACACACACACACACACACACACATAAATATATATATATATATATATATGAAATATCGTGAAACTATTACTTGCAATCATAGTTCTTATTTTTTGTTTTACCTTATGTATATTGCTCTGCTATATACGTTGAGCAACTTTTGGTACGCACACAATTACACAAATATATATCTTCATATATATACAACTCAATCTGCAGACAGTACTGTTTCGCCCTTTGTGGGCTCATCAGTGCAGCACAGAACGTCTGACATATAATTCCTTGGCCGTGTTGCCGGAGCAAAAACAGCTTAAGGAGTTATTGTGGGATCCTGTCAGAGTGCTCAAACCACGCATGCCCAGTGAGCATTGCATTGCATTGCATACATGTATATATATGTATATATATATATATATATATATATATATATAATTTTGCATATAGTTAGTATCACTTGTGTTCGATAGGCAAAGCAGAATATTTTATTCAGTTTGTACCGATAAAACAGTCAAATTTTTTTTTAGATTGGAGTGTTTTTCCCAATTAAAAAGCACGAAATATGTTATTAATTAAATATATTAATTTCAAAAAATTAATTACATATTACATATTATTAAAATTAATAACATATATGTATCTTGTATTATATATAGTGTCTCTCTTGTGTGGATTTGGTTTGTTAGTGGAATTTGTATAGAATGCGCCTGGTTCCAGCTCGTAAACCATTGTGTTTTTCTGTTATTTAGTTTAAGAGGTTAATATTAATTAGTTAATTTCGTTATAAGTGTTCAAGCATTGGAGCGATAAAGCACTGTAGATTAGATGGTTATGATATAGAGCACCCTCTAAAGACTAGCGGTCATGTCAGATTGTCCAAGTTTCTGAAGCTTGCGGAAAGCTTGCCAGGCTTTTCCGCATTGTAATGCCGTTCTTAAAGTGCTTATGTGAAAGCCGAGGAACTTAAATTTATCCTTGCCAGCTGAGAAATATCCTCTCAGTGTTATGATTCTCGCATAAGCTGCGATGTTAAATGCATCATCTCAGTTTGTTCTATTCATGTTATATCCTTGGGAGCAACTGGTGCACATGTTCAATACTGTTGAATAGAACGTAAATGCCATTTGCTAAGTTAGGATAGATCAGTTGTTCTTGCCAGCTTCACTTCGCTTTTGTTGGGGGTCTCTGAGAAACCCTGAAGAAATATGGAGCCAGTCTTGCCCCCTGTAGAACACTGCTCTGTGTAGAGAAAGCTTTCTGTCTTCTAATCAGATGACAACACTTAGCCGGTGTGTTTCATTAAAGTTACTAATATACTGGACACTTAGTGTAGTTATCCCACAGGCTCGAAGAATCTGCATGCGTTTTCATCGGTGTATTGAGTCAGATGTATTTTGAAAGGAATACGAATGTTGTTGAGGACTGTCCATTGATTTGGGAAATCTTGATTTGTGCTTGCCTTGTTTCAGATGTGAAATACAAGGTCATCAATGTGAGCCTCTTTTAAGACAGGAGTTGCAATGCTTTCCTTACTACAGCCCTTTCCAGCTTTAAGCACCTCTCTGACGATTTGCTACTCTTTGAAAGTGAAACGGCCATCTTCAATTGATAGTTTTTTTATGACTGGCTCTTTGACGTCATCGTTTTTAACCTATGTTTGTTTAAACCGAAAAGGTTTATAAAGTTATTGTACCCAGTCTCTTTACGTACCTCTGCCTTTCTACCATTAATTTCTTTTGATTTTGCAGATTTTGTCCAAGAAATCCTCTTTCCAAAGCTCCACTCCTCCGCTTGATGCTTGTTAATATTGCAGTTTTCGATTTCTTTGACCTTTCTGGTTAGGTCTCCAATCAAACCCTTGTTATGTGTCTTAAAAAGCTGTACCCTCTTGTTTATATAAACACTTATATTGGTCTAACCAGATATGAACTTTTCATATTCCTCTACCATTTCTTTTTTTCACTTTAGGAACTCTTGGATCATCTGAATATGGATTCAATTTCTTTTGTTAGGTGCAGCTATTAATACTCTCTTTGCAATTACTTCATACGCTCTCATAAATTGCTCGTACCTGAATGTTGCAGTTTTCTTCTCAGAAGAGGCAGGGAATAGACTATTCAAAGTCTATTCCATGCCTCTTCTGTGTAGATTTCTTGCAGAACTGCGTCATACTTGAGTGCCTTACGGATGTATTTCAAATTCTCCTCAACCTTGTGCTACGTCTAACCTTGATGGACACTATGCAGTGATCGGGTAATGTATGAAAGCAATCTATTGATTGTGCTAGACGTGAATACTATTTGGGGGAGGAACCCTATGCCATAGCGTCATTGTGATTTTAAAAACTGCGTGTTTACAGTTTATGTTGTATGTTCTAAGGCAATGAGGTATCTTCTGCTGGAATTTAACTTTTGGGTGAAGAAGTGAAGACCATGTCCACAAGGCAGGGCTAAAGCTCCTAAAATAGAATAGAGTGCCCATGTTAACGTAGGGGATTTTTCTTCTGGTCGGCATTTGCACTGTTTTGAGGGGGAGCACAGAACTATAATAGTTGTCTCTGGGTTATTTAAAATGAAGCCACGATTACCTGCTTTGGGAATGAAGTAACTCACGTCAGGGTTTTCTTGGCTATTGGGTCCATTGGAATTCTAACTCAGTCTACTGATGCCCTTGGAGTATTGCTCGTAGTACTCAGCAATTTTGTAGTGACATTCAACTTCGGATAGGTCTCTGTGGAGAATACCATTCTCTTATATTCACATAAAAAAGATCTCATGCTTTTTTATGTGGCATGCTAATTCTAGATAGCTTTTCATAGCCCTTACTACGGAAATTAATGTTGAAAAGCCTAAGGCAACCTATTTTTTGTTTTACAATGATCCTACTCCTTGGTAGATTGCCAACCAAAGCTAAGAGAGGCCATCTTCCCGTCATATTAATTATATGTAAACCTATATTAGCAAGGGTATAAAGTATGTAAATGAAAAATTAAGATGCTGGTGAGAATTTATCTCTCTATTTCACAAAACCCAGTTTTTTAAAACTGGGCATTTTTTCAGAAACTGATTATTGACGTAGCAGAGAGACCAGACGAAAAATTGAAACAGATCAGGTAGAAAGGGAGATTTTTGACAGAGAATCTGCAGAATACGACAGAAGGGTGACAATTCTCTGACTGTTTAAAGAGGCGATCTCCGAAAAGCGAAATGGCTTTAAAATAATTTTGGTTGTTCTTATTTTATTTTAAATTTTAGAAAATTGGAATTTTAAGAAATAAACAACGTTGTCTTTTCCCTATTTTTATTCCTTGAGGCTGTTTCTTTTCCTTATATACATATTGTTCACCGTCCCCGTGGGATCAGGTTTAGCCAAGCTTTTAGTTTGTTCTTGGGACACCTTGATCCATAGTTTTCATCTTGTTGTAGTGTCAATATAGGCCCCTTTGGTTTCAAAATCTTACGTCGATAGCTCGGTTGAACCAGAACTGGCTTTTTGTTTTGGTAAGTGAACAGTATGGCTTTCTTTTCAATGCTGTATCGCTTAGAAAGAATTATCTTCCTGGTGATAATGCCTTGTGTCGGCTTAATCCTGCTGTTTCCAACTACTAATGGGACCGTTCTTTTTACTTGTTTTTACCTTCGAGTCTTCGAGTCTAACAAAGCTATTTCTGAATCTTGTGTGCCATGCCACTTCGGTTTGTTTATAAAGGATTCATTTTGGATCTTTTTCCTGTTTTTTTTTTCTTTTTGGTGCCAGTCTGTCTCCTGAATCCAAAGCTAGAGAAACCTGTAGCCAAAGAGTACAATAGATTGGTTGCATTGAGTTGACAGGGGTGTTTTAGATTTGGTTAGACGGTTTAGAGGTTTTTCAAAGCAATGACTTAATTGTTTGCCTTCAAATGTTTTGGTAACGAGCATCAATGCAATACCAATGTAATAAAACTGTTTTTAGTCCAAACGCCGTTGACATTGTCCNTGTGTGCCATGCCACTTCGGTTTGTTTATAAAGGATTCATTTTGGATCTTTTTCCTGTTTTTTTTTCTTTTTGGTGCCAGTCTGTCTCCTGAATCCAAAGCTAGAGAAACCTGTAGCCAAAGAGTACAATAGATTGGTTGCATTGAGTTGACAGGGGTGTTTTAGATTTGGTTAGACGGTTTAGAGGTTTTTCAAAGCAATGACTTAATTGTTTGCCTTCAAATGTTTTGGTAACGAGCATCAATGCAATACCAATGTAATAAAAATGTTTTTAGTCCAAACGCCGTTGACATTGTCCCAAACTTTGAAGAGATTTCTCTGATTTCATTTGCTTTTTCGTGGCAGTGTCTCAAAAATTGTCTCTTGAAACCAATATTCTAAACGTTACAGGCGTCAGTGACAGTTACATAAAACGACCATAAAGGCATCATGTTTGACCTATTATACAGTACATTTGGCCATACAACTTTGATCCTCATTAAACATTCAACATGAGCATCTTGTTCAGTCCTTGACATCGTTGACTCTTTTAATTTATATCCTACTCGTTTCTGGCAACGGAATTTTTAAACGACCATTAAGTCTATCAATACATTTCAACAGTACTATTAGATAGAGTCAATTTTGTGGTTTGGTCTAAGAATTGTATCACCCGCCAAATACGTAAGCTAAGTGAATTGTTGAGTAAGGTTAGAAGGTACTTACTACAAAACATTACAGATGTAGTGGTTCCAATAACATTTAGCTCCTTTTATTGAATGGCCTAAAATATTCCAAAAGAACAGTTAAAGTTGCATAGAGTTACAATGAAAACTTAACAGTCTGCTCCATGTTTTTTTGCTTGGATTGTTGCTGTTGTTGTTTGATGACGTATCGTTGTGTTTTACCAACTGATTCCAATTTATTTGTTTTGTAATGGAATGTAATATGAATAGTATATTATACAATAATGTGTTAAACGCTTTGTATCTTTACATAGTGTATTTATCGGTAATATGTGCTAAAGTGCTTTGTGTACCTTTAACTTTCCGGATAGAAATACATTGGGGAATTACATCGTGGACTACATTTTGCATGTATACCAAATCTACTATAATACATTCCTTGTTTCATCCATATTGTTTTGTTTGCTATTTTGGGGTTTTAACGCCATTTCCTCCCAGTAATTGAGGCTTACACGCCCCCCTTTAGAGGGACTTTGTTTTGGCAGTGAGACATTTCTTGGCAGAATTGCCCTTCCTGAAGCCAATCAATGGTTTTTTCTTTTGTGAAGTTCCAAATTCTTTTTGTCTTCTCGGGGAATCGCGCCCGAAACCTCTTGGTTACGGTGCAACTGCACTAACCATTAAGCCACGGCTCCTCGCTTGTTTTATCCATATAGAAAGAAAAATGAGAGGATTATAGGTGACAGAATATAGGTGTTTTAAAGCAGAACGCGGAAGACGCAAATGCTACAGGACTGTGGAGCTTATGCGTCTGCCATTAGTAAAACTGTTTGAACCATGGAAACATGGAAAACTTTGGTTAAATAGTAACGATAATACGTAGCAAAATTTATTATAATAAAGTATGATAACTTTGATGTTTTGAATTGCACTGTTTCAATTTCAGATTACATAGCCCACTATCTTCGTCCACTGGCTGAAAGCATTTCTTCCTGTATTCGTATTACTACTGATTTAATTAAGACGCTTACCAAAATTATTATTTCTGTTTCTAATTCAAGACGTGGAGGCTACGTAGGTTCTATGGATGTTAAATCTCTGCACTCCAACATTGTTCTTCATGATGGACTAAACGCATCTCAGGCTTACCTGAAGGTTTCATATCTTTTAACTCGTCTCTCCAAATACTGACTCACATTGATATATCTAGCACTTAAATGCAACATTATGACTTTAAAAAACCAAATTTTTTTTATCAAATAAAAGATATTGGTCTGGGCACTTCAATGGCTGTTAAGGTTACCAACGTATATATACCCAATTTAGAACAATTTCTCTTTTAATGCATTTTGAATGATTCTATGGAAAACGTCCTTTAATTTCGTTTAGGTTTATTGATGATATCTTTTTATATGGCAGAAGGATCAAACTTTAATGGAACACTTAACCAACTAGCAACGAGAGGAAGATGAAATCAACTTTCCGTTTTACTTCAAGTTATTTTGTTAACCAGGATGTTTTTCTTGACACTGTTGTTACCTTTCAAGAAAATACATTTAGTACTACTCTACAAACCAACCTCACAGTAGCATACCAGTATTTTAGGCGCAACTCACCACCCTCCCTTTCTGATTTGCTTTTTATCGAAGACCGAGTTTGCCTACATTCGACGTATATGTACCCACATTTCACAACCACTTTTACGCCCAAATATTTTTATCTTTGTGTGTGTGTGNTATGGAAAACGTCCTTTAATTTCGTTTAGGTTTATTGATGATATCTTTTTATATGGCAGAAGGATCAAACTTTAATGGAACACTTAACCAACTAGCAACGAGAGGAAGATGAAATCAACTTTCCGTTTCAAGAAAATACATTTAGTACTACTCTACAAACCAACCTCACAGTAGCATACCAGTATTTTAGGCGCAACTCACCACCCTCCCTTTCTGATTTGCTTTTTATCGAAGAGCGAGTTTGCCTACATTCGACGTATATGTACCCACATTTCACAACCACTTTTACGCCCAAATATTTTTATCTTTGTGTGTGTGTGTGTGTGTGCGTGCGTGTGACCAGGGGTTAGAACTTACCTACGTTTATAACCACTATCCCAAGCAATCTCCAAGTGGATAGAAACATCTTAAGGATGAAAAAAGTGAACACAGGAAAGATATTTTGTTCCTGTTTCGTTTTTTCAATTAACTAGGATAATCTGGTTCATGATCATTCCTGTCTAAAAATTTTTGCCTACTGTCTCCATTAGTATCTTACATAAATTTTAAAGGTATTCTTGTTCATTCTAACTTTGTTAGAGCCACCAAAAGAAAGTAAGTCCATGCCCTGTAAGCATGAGTGTCATTAGACTTGGCAACGAAACCAAGTTTAAAAATCACAGCTTAAGCATTTTGCTTCATCAGAAAGAGAGAGAGAGAGAGAGAGAGAGAGAGAGAGAGAGAGAGAGAGAGACAGAGAGAGAGGGAGACACAGAGAGAGACAGAGAGAGAGACAGAGAGAGAGAGAGACAGAGAGACAGACAGGCAAACAGACAGACAGACAGACAGACAGGCATAGAGAAACAGAGGTACACAGAGAGATATTGTTGTCAGTTTCTTTATTAAACTAACAAGCCAATTGGACCAAGATCATCTTTTACCTGGCTTTGAGAAAGAGAAATATTAGCAGCGTGGTGGCCTTGTCATTTATATTGTTGGATACAAATTGTTATCAATTTTCAATCTTCCTAATTTCCTATTTAGAATAGAATTTTGATTAATTGTTTTGATGAATTCTTTTAATATTCTTATATGAATGTCTGATAAAAATAATCTGAATCAAATATGGCACTTTTGAGTGTTTGCCGGTGCAATTAAAGTAGATATAGCAAAATTAAAGACTTAAAGTAATTACAGAAAGAAGGAAAGTAAACAAAGAGCAAGTATAGACGTGTGTGGGGGGTGGGGTGGGTGCGGGGCTTCTAAGCAGCAATCTCCGCGTAGTGACGCCTGGATGCTGATTAGCCAGGTTTTCCTGACTGGTTGGTAACAAATAGCCTTCGTTTCAAGCTGTTCTTCCGCACCATGGAAGAAATCGATCTTGTCATTCATGTGATTTCAAATCTGGTTCGTCGTCGATTTGGAGAATATTTTTAGAACTTCTGCCGCTCCCGGTGGGAAGTGAAAGTTTTTGGTTTCTTTCCAAACCGATCTGCCTTGCTTGTGGGTCGCTGTTGCTGTTCAGTGTCGTCCTTACTGAAATGTATAGGTGGCACCCAGGAGTAATCTCGTGTGGTAGGATAACAACTGTTGGCCTTATGTCACCAATGAAAAACCAACCAGGAAATGTGCATCTTCGACGCTCCGGTAGTTGGGAGAGACATTCCCAATTCAACCTACTCACGTGGTCACAGATACATACGGATGGGCTGTTGCAGTGGGCTATATATATTCACTCGTTTTGGCGGTGAGGGGAAGTTTGTTTCCCGTTTCATGAGACAAGATCGAGCTCATTGTCAACATCATTTATCTATAGTGTTTTCATTACCTTAACCTACCCGTCTTTAATAGTTAGATTTGAAATGGGGGGTTATAAAACCCGATCCTGATTGATGTTACAAAACAAACACCATTACAACTAATAAATAATTTTCTAATAATACTCGCAGTCAACAATAGAGGAGCCTTGGCTTAATGGTTAGTGCAACTGCACAGTAACCAAGAATTCGACTTTGGAAATTCACAAAAGAAAAAGCCATTGGTTTGCATCAGGAAGGGCATCCGGCCAGGAAATTCCTCACTGCCAAATCCAAGACCCTGTGAAGCGCACCGTCTGAGCCCCAGCTACTGGGGAAAGTAACGTTAAAAAAACAACAAAAAACAACAACAACAACAAAATAAGCAATTAAAATCTTAACACTGTTAACTAACCAATATTTCAAAATTTATCCACTTTTTTCCCACCGGTTTTGAAATGTATGCTATATAGATTATCCTGGTCTGCGAAAATCCGTAACGCGAGCGGATTGAAAAAAACAATTGTCATTTTCTTTCGTATCCGGTGACATACCCAAACGTTCATAAAAAGTAAACATTAAAATTAACACTATCTTTTCCTGACCTAACGTAGAAAATACGTTCACCTTCTATTTAAGGAAATCAAATTTGTTTTAGGATACCACTGAATGTGATTTCTTTAAGAGCAAACAGATTATTATGGTTTTTCACTTCATAATTTTTGAATCATGTTGTTCCTGACCGAAAAACTATGAAAGACACCGATATTAATTAGCCGTTATACAAAATTTATAGTGACATTTGTAAGGAAAGGTGTCTGTAAGGTGATTCTTTAATGTCCAATTGATAGCTTTAAGGATATTTTTGTACCAACATATGTTAATAGTTAGTATAAGTGAACGACATGCTCTGCTTTTTTAGAATCGGGCCGCAAAGATAGAAGGGTTAAAATTCCTTTCGCTAAGTAAAATGACCGTTTCATATAATACTTTGATCAAAGGATGTTCTCCTTTTTTCGTTGGGAAGCACTTTATAGGTAGCAAGGTCAATTATTTGACCAATGTTTATCCATTTATATCATATAACAAACAACTGTGGAGTTATCGATAAATCCGCTTTAGTTTTAATAGAGCTTTCGACTAACAAGTTCATTCATTAGGATCTTTAGTTGAGTATTTTTCAAGGCCTTTATTGGATAATAATTAATATTCTGAAGATGGTAATCAAACAGACTTTAGCACGCGCTATACGAACACAAATCAACCGGCTTCTGTTGTTCGCCATTAAAAGTTTTTAACAAAAAAAAAGAAGAAAAGAAATAACAGAAAAGAAAGAAATAAAAAAGAAAAAAGAAATGAAAAAAGAAAAGAAATAAATACAAAGAAATAAAAGAAGAGAAATAAAGAAGAAATAAAGAAAAAATAACATTAAAATAAATAAATAAATAAAAATAAAAAAAGAAGAGAAAAAAAAGAAATAAAGAAAAAATAACATAAAAGAAATAAATAAATAAAAAGAAATAACAGAAAAGAAATAAATAAAAAGAAAAAAGAAAAGAAATAAATAAAAAAGAAACAGAAGAAGAGAAAAAAAGAAGAAATAAAAAAAAGAAATAAAGGAAAAGAAAGAAATAAAATAAAAGAAATTAAATTAAAGAAAAAAGAAAAGAAATAAGACACTAGAAATAAAGAAAAGAAAGAAAGAAAAAGAAATGAAAGAAAAGAAAGAAAGAAAGAAAAAATAACAGAAAAGAAAGAAATCAATAACAAGAAAGAAAAGAACAGAAAAAAAGAAGAAATAAAGAAAAAATAACAGAAAAGAAATAAATAAATAAAAGAAATAAAAAATAAAAGAAAAGAAAAGAAAAAAGAAAAGAAAGAAAGAAAAAGAAATGAAAGAAAAGAAAGAAAGAAAGAAAAAATAACAGAAAAGAAAGAAATAAATAACAAGAAAGAAAAGAACAGAAAAAAAGAAGAAATAAAGAAAAAATAACAGAAAAGAAATAAATAAATAAAAGAAATAAAAAATAAAAGAAAAGAAAAGAAAAAAGAAAAGAAAAGAAATAAAGGAAAAGAAAGAAGTAAAAGAGATAAAAGAAGAAATAAAGAAAAGAAATAAAAGAGATAAAAGGAAAGAAAAAGAAATAAAATAAAAGAAATAAAAAGAAGTAAAAGAAATAATAAAGAAAGGAAAAAAGAAATAAAAGACAAAAAATGATATCATAGAAGACACCTTAGCCTACTAAATTTGTAAAAAAAGCGAAATTTAATGAATATTTTGAGGTCGAAGCAATGAAAGAATGACCATTTTTTGGAAATAAGGTTTAAATCTATTGGAAAAATTGAAAAACAGGAAGTCTCTTTCGTCGAAATTGTTATTCCAAAATGTTTAAACGTAGTGGAGATACTAAGTGCTCAAGAAAACTAAAGCTTGGCTTTCAAGCATAAATATTTGATGACTGTTCTTGAATGCATTCGGAACCTGGAGAGTCAGAAAATGGCATTACTAGGTAACGGTAATGATGAGAATTCAAATTTGTCCAAGTTATAGGAATTGCCACTGCAAAGCAATACAAATTTATTTTACATGAAGTCCAAAATGAAATTCTAATCAACATGTCCAATTCTGTTGTATTCTGTATCGACATCTGTATCAAATGAGAAACAGCTTGTATTCTGTTTACGATGACCTGACCAAGGCTTGTAAAGTTTTGAAAAATTCTTTGAAGTAAATGAAATTCCAAATGTAAAACGATCAAAATAGGATTAAAAATACTGAAATACATTTCTATGAATCCAACATTTGGAACTCCCAAAGATCATTTCTGTGGGAAGTTGAGTTAAAACCTGGTATGCAGGGTATGCGGGCCAGTTCGTGTCTCAGGGTTTTGGACAGCCCTGCCCTGCATAGTCCCCAAGTCACCCTTTGGCAAGGTATACCACCCGGCCAATCACCCCTCACAGGGTCACGGAGTCCTTTTTTCGGTGGCCATCCTGTCTGAGTGGGTATATGCATTTTGGGCGTAGGAACTTCTTCTGAGGTCACCGATCAGTGGTGCGCAATTATGAGCAGGCAGAGTTCATTAGCCTTGGAAGGCAATCCTCCTAAGAGAAGGAAACTCTAACTTTAAATGGTTTCCACCTATGGGTTAAATAGTGGAGGACACACATTCCCTTTACAGGTATTGCTAGCGGGCCTTGCCAGCCGAATGTAAAAAATTGGGCATTAAATAAACATGAATCCATATCTCTCGCAGAGGTGCTGCGAGAGATATAGGATGAAGAAATGATTCCCAGTGTCAGTTGACGCAATCCTTATCCTAAGACAGCTGCAAGAAAAGGCTCTAGAGGGCAACGGGAGTCTCTACACGGGTTTTGTGGACTTGGAAAAGGTTTATGATAGAGTCTCTACGGAATTGGTCTATTGGTGCTTCCAAAAAAGAGGAGTGAGTGAAAAGTTAGTGAGAGTAGTCAGAAGCCTTTGCACATGCTGTGAAACCTTCACGGGTGCAGGAGATACATCCCTTTTTGAAGTCAGGGTAGGATTGCACCAAGGATCAGCCTTGAGCCCGCTGCTGTTTATCATCATCATCGACTCAATCTCTCTTCAACAGTTGTAGATGAGTAAGGAGGTACAACCCAGACCTATGTTTTATATCATCCCCTATAGCACACCTATGTTCCTCGGACCTGTCCCTAAGTCACAACATCGACCGATAGCTCTTAAAATCAAATCAGCTATTACAGCATCACACCAAATTTTCAGGCGACGTTTTAACCTTAGAAAAGCCAATTTGAGTCTCTTTGCTGAGATACTAGACACCCTTCTAGAGAACATTACACCTACTCCTTCCAATTATACTAAATTTTCTAAAGCTCTGAAGAAAGCCGCTCAGGCCTCTATACCATAGGGCTGCAGGAAGAGGTACATTGCTGGCCTAACAGACGAGACTGCAATCCTTCTCTTCGAATATAAAGCAAAATTTTAAGACAATCCATCATCAGACGAGACAATCCAGCAAGGAGACTCCCTCCTGGAAACTGTAGGGACAGAAAAACGAAGATCGTGGCAAACTCTAATAGAAAACTCGAACATGTCAATTAAGAGCAAGAAGACATGGGCCACCATCAAGAAGCTAAACGGAGACAAAACAAGCCATCCAGAATCACCAACGTCACGCCAAACCAGGTAGCACCCAACTTGTGAAAAACGGGAAAAGTAGTGCCCAGACGAACCTGGACACAACGCTACAATACTACTAGAATGCGAAACGTGTGAGCGCAGCTAAACTGGAACTTGGCTTAAAACAACTAAAGACTGGCAAAGCCCCTGGCCCTGACAACATTCTGAAGGGGATGCTGGTGCATTTAGGAGCTGTAGCTAAGTCCTGGCTACTGACGTTGTACAACAACTGTCTGAGCACCACCAAAATTCCAAAGCTCTGGAGACGACCCAAAGTGGTCGCAATACTGAAACCTGACAAGGACTCGGCCTCCCCAAAATGCTACAGATCCATGTTCTTGCTCTGTATCATCTACAAGCTATCCTGCTACATAGACTCAGTCCGCTGATNAACGCTACAATACTACTAGAATGCGAAAACCTGTCTTACACAACCCGACGTGTGAGCGCAGCTAAACTGGAACTTGGCTTAAAACAACTAAAGACTGGCAAAGCCCCCGGCCCTGACAACATTCTGAAGGGGATGCTGGTGCATTTAGGAGCTGTAGCTAAGTCCTGGCTACTGACGTTGTACAACAACTGTCTGAGCACCACCAAAATTCCAAAGCTCTGGAGACGACCCAAAGTGGTCGCAATACTGAAACCTGACAAGGACTCGGCCTCCCCAAAATGCTACAGATCCATGTTCTTGCTCTGTATCATCTACAAGCTATCCTGCTACATAGACTCAGTCCGCTGATCGAGGAGAACCTTACCAGTAACCAGGCAGGATTCCGATCTGGGAGATCATGAGTCGATCAACTGCTCAGACTCACGTAGCATATCGAAGATCGGTATCAGGAAAAGCGAATTACAAGAGCAATTGTGGTCGATCTCACTGCAGCTTAAGACATCATCCAACATAAAGCCATGATCCGCAAGATCTTCTTACACAGGACACCCAGCTCTTCTGAGCAATCAGACATCTTCACTAATGAGCAGCCCAAACCTGCCCAGTAACAGAGGTTTATTTATGCAGATGACTTGTGTTTGACAACACAGCAGCGCGATTTCTGATCAACTGAAAAATCCTCGAATCCTCTCTCGAACAGATGTCAACCTACTACAAGGAAATCATCCCAAGTCAAACCCGGCGAAGACACAGGTCTTTTCCTTTCACCTCAAGAACCACTTTGCTGATCACAAACTCAACATCAAGTGAAATGGACAGAACCTCCAGCATGACAGAACCTCCAGTATAACACTTGGTCGGTCACTCATCTTCAAGAAGCAGATTACCAAGCTGAAGGTAAAAGTGTACACAATGAATAACTTGATATGCCAGCTAAGGAGCTCTAAGTGGGGTGCAGATCACTCAACAGTGAGGGTATCTGTCGTTGCACTTTGCTTTTTAGCTGGAGAATACGCATGCTCTACTTGGTCATGTGAAAAAAACTCGATCCAGTACTAAACGATGCGTGCCTACCGTATGTGTAAAGTCCCCTCCCATCAACAGCATTTATGGCCCACTTGAAATTGCCCTACCACACACCCGCCGCAGTGTAGAGCACATGGAACAGCGCCGGAGACAGGAAACTGAAATCAGGCATACCCTGTTCCGACACAAACAGCCTAGAAAGCGCCTTTCATCTCGAAATAGTTTTCTAGATTTTGAAACACCTCTCGATATACCCAATTCAGCGAAACAAAAAAAAATATATGGCGTGAGCAGTGGGATGCCCTTAGTGACAAGAGACGAACCTGACAGTCAACAGGAATTGAACCCACAGAAACCATAGCGTCTGCTAGCAGAGAGACATGGCCCACATGGAGAATGCTGAACTGCCTACGAGTGGGGCAGGGCAGGTCCATGGCATCCATAAAGTCTTGGGGTTTCACGGCCTCAAACCTCTGCATCAGCGGCCATATGGAGGCTATCCAACAAGTATTTAGTGATTTGATTTGATTTGATTTGATTTGATTTGATTTTTCTTGCAGGTGCTCTCTTTGGTTTTCAGTGTTGGACACCTCTTTCAAATACTCTTTCCATCTCTGTCATATCTTATTCTCACCTGTCAACAGAGTTACTGTTTTGCTTTTAATCACCATCATTCTACTTGTTTCTCTTTTAGTTCCTTTCCTGGCTTAGCAATCTAAAAACTTTTTTGCTCTCTTCCTTCGGATCTATATCTTGATCTCATTGCTCCTGCATTAACTCTTTGGCCTGCGCAAGTGCCTTTGTTTCGTCCTTTTTCATTTTCTTGTACATTTATTGAACTTTGTAACTGTTGTCTCTTTCCAGTTGTCTATATGCTTCTTTCTTTTTCTTCAGTGCTTCGTCTACTTTCACTGACCACCACCTTTCTTGCCTGTTTGCTGGTCTTCTTGCGTTCTTCCTGAACCCAAGCTTCTTCTACAAGTATCTGATATCTGCAGGTTTCAGGCTCAATTTCCTCTGTATAACTACTTCCTTGTACTTTGTAGTGATTTTTAATTCTTCGAAACTTACACCTTTCCTCTTCGGCGTTTTAAGATTTCTTTCTTCTTTGCAATTCTTAGGTTAGTCTTTATCGCCGTGGTGTTGTTCATTGTTCATATCTCTCGTTGTCCTCGCGCTCAAATATGAAAACCCTAGCCTTTATCCAGCACATGGTTTCCAAAGTACCTTATCATTAGATTTAACCTTTCTTTATTGTAGGGTGTGGAATTCCATTCGCAACACCCACTCACACAGACCTTTATACATAGAGAATAACCTTTGCAACTGACCTGAGCTTTGGGTACAAAAGGAACTGTTCAATAAATACGGTCCCCCCAAAAATGTAGTAACATTTGGTTCAAGACTTTAATAAACAACTATGAAACGAAAAGTGGAAGTTTCAATCGATGAAGAGATTAAAGAATGTCCAGTTTGCAAGATCAAATTATTAAAGTGTCAAATACAATCACTACTGATGCCACTTTGACTTTTCTAGGGGTTTCACGACCTCAGACCTCTGCATCTGCCGCAAAATGCAAACTTTGCAACACTTATTTAACTGTCCAACCGCCCCAAACTGCTAACCAGAGCCAACACCAGCTGTTATCCACACCGCCAAACATTGGTCAAACCAATTGTGATTGTCAAGGGGACGACGACGACGACGACGACGAGGAAGAAGAAGAAGAAGAAGAAGAAGAAGACTGATGTCACTACTGATGATTTGTAAACTAATTAACAAAAGGGTTATTGGGCTCCATATTCTTACTTGGGCATGTCAACATTGAGATTTTTTCTTCAAGAGAATTGGATCCCAAAGCTTCCCTCGCTCAACCACGAAGTCAGAAAAAAGCTTTTTGGAAAGGACCTATCAGTAACTTTGTCATCCACAAAGCGTGAAGGTAAAATAATGTCACATGGTCACAAAAGGTCATCCTGTTACTCTCCATATTCTTTAAGCTGCAGAGAGCATTTTTTTATCTAACAGGGGGGGTTGCTGCTCCCCTTCAGATAGGTTTTAGTAGATGGAAGGTCCTTAAAAATACTCGCGAAACATACAAGGAAAAAAATCAGGACACAATTTATAATATATCAGAAAGGTCTCAAAGAAACACCACAACGACTGAACAAAACCACAACACACGTGTCGCTTTCAAAACACGTTTTTCTCGATGTTCTTGTCACTTGATCACAAGTATGACACAGTACAACCCACAGTATAATCCAAAACAATATGTCATTAATATTCTAAGTAATTTACTTTCGCTTCTTTTTATTTGGAACAAAAATAATCAAACTTTTTATGGTCAGATATTCTTTTTTCACATGGATGGAAACAATTAAAATCAGATAAAGAATTTTACAAAAGATTGCAGGTGATGTGGTAGAATCCATAATTCACTCACTTGGTAACCAGTGTGTACCACAAATTTATTGATAGATTTGCTGTTATCATTAAATCATGCCATAAGGAAGATGAATATCTGTCTCTAATATTTCTGTTCCAAAAAAGGATTGTCAACTACTTTCGATTTTAGATTAAAAATCACGTGCCCTAAAGGAATTGCAAGATCGCATGGGTTGATGGGATAATCACAAAGGACTGTTAAATGGCATCGCTTACTTGTAAGGATGCCTGTAATAACATAAAAATTGCTGAAATTTTTAAAATTATTTTTATCTTTCACCCTAAGCAATGTTTCAGACCACTTTAGTGCAAAGGATTAATTTCTTGTTTGATCTTTTTTCCTTCGTATTTTTTGTATTGATTTCTTCTCTCTTCCAAATATATCTCCGATAGCATGTACAGACTCATTAGTATGTCACAAGCAAGGCTTGAGCTCACTTGTAATAGCTAAACAACTTGGGTGTCGTACTTCCAGGGACGTGGGTGGGGCTTGAATCGCAATTCTCTTGCATGTAATCTGTTGATCTAACTACTCGGCCACTGCTGCAATAAAACGTTTGAGAAATATCTTAAATTTGTTTACAAAGAGGAACTCTTATACGTATCGAGAATATCTCAATAGATTGCTACGTTTAAAAAGCTTCCGAAACCAATTTTACGTAACTTGAGAGACAACGGATACACATTTGGCTCTTAATAAGACAATCTTCTCTTGATATCTTCATCATGTGGGACATGCAGTCTTTTGACAGTCTTGGCTTTGTGGTACATCTATAAATGTCAGTCCTTGTACCACAAAATGAAATAACTTTTCGTGGTTTAAAAAAGCAATTCAATTACCATGGGAATTATAATAAATGTAGAAATCACAAAAGTTCTCAATGTTTTAATAATCTTCTTGAAATAAACTTTCAATCTTTTTGAGAGGTTGGTAATACAATTTGAGAGGTGATAAGGTATTGGTAATATAATATCAACTTTTTCGGCTGTTTAATTACGGAAAAACGTACTCAGATTTTTATCCTGAGCTCTTGAACAGAAATCGTCTTATTCAGGTATAAAAGAGTTTTATTGGTGGCTAAAACTCGTTCCAAATTCTCACAACACTTTTGAAACAGCACCAATGGAAAATACACTATACTCAAATACATATTTTTCTATTTTGAGAGCTATTTCGGGTGTTTTTCTACTAATGGTTAATGGGCCTCAATGAAGCTTTTCACCATATAAAGCTAACAAGTATGTACAAATTTACTATATAATAAAGCTGTGGTTTGTATAATTAATAATATTTCTTATCATGACTCATGCAACACAGCTACAAACAATATTTAGAATTTTTGCGAGGGTTATACAGCAGCTCATATACCTTGAAAAAAGAATACCATTGCAGATTCAGAATCTGGATGTAAAAAATTATAATACTTGGTGGATGTAGATGTAAGAGCTTATCATGTCTTGAGTCGTAAGCTTCTTTTTTTTCAAGACATGATAAGCTCTTACATCTATCGCTTCCTCTGAGTCAATAAATTTCAGAATTTTCAAGACTGGGTGGATGTCTTAGCCAGACCTTAAACAAACTTCAATTTTGACCGTCATGTTTCCTTTTTGCATCTGGATGTAACATGCAATTGAAAAAAAGAAGACATCTATAGAATATATATAGATGACTTTACTGTATCATGGAACTGCCAAAAATAATCCAGGACTAAGCAGAATAAGTGGTGATATCGGTGTCATAATGATCAATATAAACCATGTTTTCACCTTTATTAAAACAACTAGCATTGTGTCGAGACCATGTCTTGAATGCTTATCATGGCACGTCATCCAGACCTGGCAAAAAAACACTTACTCTAGTTAGTTATCTTGCGTCAGGGTGGAATTAAATGTAAGAGTTTTTTCTCATGATACTAGAGATATAATCACACTGAATAATATGATTTTAAGACTGTAATTTTCACATTAAATGAGACTCTGAAATGTTTTAGAGATTTTCTTCTGCGCTTTCAAGCACTTCTTGACCCCTGCTATATCCAGTAGGAATTTGCCACAATGCTGTGACTGGACTTGCTTTAAAATCTAATTTTTTTTTATTTTCTTTTTTTTATTTTTTGCCACAAACATAAAATGAAAAATGTTTACAAATGTTTAAAAAAAAGAAAGGCCTAGAAAGTCAATAAATTACAATTTAAAGTTAATTTACAAACTTTTGTATAAATTAATACTAAAAAGAATGTTGCATAAAAATATTACAATTTGAGTTAAAATAAAAATAATGACAGATCACCCCTAATTGAAGTGGCAGGGATAAAATTAAAAGGTCAAACTGACCTTATTTCCATAATGGTCCCTTAAGAGGTGATTTTTTAATTGAAAAAAAAGGGATTTTAAAATATAAATGTGTTTTAAAATGAGATGTCCTTTTAGAATACCTGGTTCTTTATGAGAGTGAAAACATGAGTTGTCAGTAGTAGAGATATATATATACTGTCTTCTTCTTTCTGTATATTTTGAAAATAGTATTCTTTGGTCTGGTGTTCAAAAGTGTTGACATTGTTAGTAGATTTTAATTCAGATGATAGGTTATTCCATATTTTTGGCCTATTTATATTTATATTTTTATGGACTTATACCTTGATGGAATCTTCCTCTGTGTTAATCACTTTAACATTGATTTCAACTTGTTTTTAATTGCATCAGTAAATAGTAGCCATTTGAAAGGCGCGCTAAAACTAGACGATTTTTATTAGTACAGAAAAAAATTTCTTTCGAAAAAGTCAAGCTTTCTGTGATAGCTATATTGGCCCTTCTCTGCAATAACTTCCACTGTCGTAATCTTGACTCTAACAGCTTAGCTTTTTTAGTTGTCAGACCTAATTCTCTTACAAGGTCACTAAATTCAATAAATTTATTAAATGTGGTTTGGCCTTTACATTGGACTCGTGCGTACACTCAAAACTTGCACTAATCTCCACAGGTTCATCATTAGATTTGGTGTCATTATTCATTCTGTAATCTGTATGGGGTAAAGGAACAGGTTGTCTAGCATCATACGGAGCAGTTTTTAGTGCATTGATACTAAAAATGGGTTCCTGTTTACATTCTGGATGAACAACGTTTGAGTTGCTTTTAGAGCTAAGATCAGAAATATTTGTTAACCAAAAGTAGCGATTAGAATAATGATCTTTATTATCAGCCCAGACCATAAGCTTACGAAAAGGTATTTACTTCATTTATCTTCCTAGGCACACTGTAAAGTCTTGCGTGTTTTAGGGGGCTGGTTTACACAACTTCCAATAAACATTTTCTTTGTAGTGCTACACAGTTTTCAGAAAACGTTAATGCTGGCTTACATTATAATTGTTATTAAAACAAGCAGACGCTTTAACATTTGGATTTAATAAATGTTGACAATTCTGACTCTTCTGTGTATCAACACAATCACCAATTTCTACTTACCCAAATTTGCTAAATTAGGCTTTTTGTTTAAATTGAGCGCCTGATGCTTGTTGCGAAATGTTACTTTTCGGCCGAATCCAAATGTGTAATCCAACTACAATTATGCATTTAACTAACAAATTTCAACTAACTTGTATTACTTAGTCAGTTTGTGTGATTTTGTGGCAACCTACTACAACCTACTGCAACCTACTACACCCCATTTAATATACAGTATAAAATACCAGCCTAAAATCAGCCTATAATCCAATTTAATGGTTTTGCAAACCAAACAATTTAATACTACATCAACCACGTCATTTTTGAATTTGAAAATAAACTAAATAAATGTTCAAATATCTCTCCTGTAATTAGAAATAAAATTTGGGATTGATTTAATCTAAATGAATGATGAGACTTAAGTATAACAAATAAATCAACTCTTAATTGTGAATTACAGTAAATATATTCATACTTAAATTTTTGTCTCCGAGTTCCGTGCGGATTGACACGTTTATGATCCTTTGTAGACGCCAGATTCCTAACATTGCTCCGAGGCTACGCATTTCAAAGGTCAGTAGTGACTTCTTCTCGGTTTTACGCAAGGTCCATGTTTCACATGCGTAAATAGCAATTGGCATCACTAGTGCTTTATAAAGACGGAGCTTGAGGTTGATACTGATGCCTCTCTGCGACCAGATGTTGTTTAGAGTCTTCCAAAAGCCAATGAAGCGAGGTTTATTCGTCTCTTAATGTCAACACTTGAGCCAGGAATGAGGCTACCAAGGAATACAAACTCATCAACCTTTTCAATGATTGTTGATGCAATCCAGGAAGGACGTATGCGCTACTTCTGCAATATAAGACACCGCGATGTAAACAGTACCATGTTCCAAGCCTACAAGGAAATTTTCATCGGCAGAAGACCAGCTAGGCGTCAACCTTTGAGATGCATCCATCAAATTCGCAAAAATACTGTGCTCCCAATTAAGACTGCTAAGAAGTGTACAAGCAAAATTGGCGTAAATGAAATGCAGAGAGGGCAAGGGGCAAACATGCCTCAGCTTTTAAGTATATATATGAGTATGATCAACAAAAAAAGCTAAATATCTAAGACATTTTCATTGAGCCACAAACGGAAGTCCTCATCAATGGTTTTAATATCACCTCGGATACCTATCATTTTGCAAATCAATACGTGTTGATGGTATTAAATTTCACCACAAGGACAAAATGGATTGTCCCTTAGACCAATTCTATACATGAAATCGGCGTATAGTCCATATCCAGATCGTAATCGATTTAAGAGCACCCATTGTTCAAGCTTCAGGTCATGTCCTGGAGGTTTCACCGTAGGTTCAGGAATAAATTGGGAAAGCTGGTTGTCTGTATTACTCCATCGCTGTTTCCACACATTAGCAGCCCAAGATTTGACAGATGCTGTATCGTTTATGGTGGAAGCTAAAAGGTGCATGCGATTCGAAAGTGGAACTCTGCTCTTCAACCTATTGTTTGTAAGTGGATATTCAACCAATTTTTCAAGAATGTGCCTTTCCTCTGATAGCACACGATTATATAAATTCAATATATTTTTATCTCTTCTTAAGTCGGCAGGCTCAATACCACAAAGAATAGGAAGAACATCAGTTGAAGTCGATTTTATACAACCACTCACTAGTCTCAAGCATTCATTAAGTGCAACATCAACTTTATTGCAGTGATGGCTTTGGCTCCAAACAGGAGAACAATATTCCGCAGCAGAGTAACACAAGGCTAAAGCAGATGATTTCAAAGTCGAGAAATCAGCACCCCACCGACAGCCAGCAATACGCCTTAGTAGGTTACATCGCTTGGTAACTTTAGAAGAGACTTCAATCAAATGATGTTTGTATGAGAGAGTACGGTCTAGTGTGACACCAAGGTACTTGGGAGTTTTCTCAAAAGGTAACCTCATGCCAGATATTGAGACATTGAGTTCATAATCAGCTCTTCGATTAACAAGATGAAACACACTGGAAACAGTTTTGGTGATATTCAGTTTGAGTCTCCAATTTTTGAAGTATTTGCTGATGATATCCATATCTCGTGATAATGTTCTTTCAATTACATCAAACGTCTTATGACAAGTCTTAAGGGCTATATCGTCAGCATATATGTATTTTTTACTGATAGTTGTGGGTATATCATGTGTGTACAGGTTGAAAAGAAGTGGAGCAATGACTGAACCTTGTGGTACACCATTAGTTAGGGTTCGGCAGCGTGATTTCTTTGCACCCACATGTACATGAAATCGCCGCTGTGATATCATGGTCATAATGACACGAACCATTTCTTTGGATGGTATTGTTCTCAACAGTTTCAGTGTAAGCCCACGGTGCCACACAGTGTCATAGGCTGCAGAAAGGTCAACAAATACAACTCCTGCCTTAAGTTTCTTGTCAAAAGCATATTCAATATCCTCTGTAAGTAATACAACTTGATCCTGGGAAGATCGACCTGGCCGGAAACCTGCTTGTTCCTTGGGTAAGATCGTTTCAGTGATTGGTTGTATACGATTGTAAAGTAATCTTTCGTAAAGCTTAGAGGGAACACAAAGCAGACTTACTGGTCTGTAACTACTAGCAGCATTTGGTGGTTTCTTGGGTTTAAGCACAGCAACCACTTTTGCAAGTTTCCATATTTTGGGTACTTTGTTTGTATGCAGACAGACATTGAAGAAAGATTGTAGCTATTAAATGCAGTTTTCATGGATATAAAGAAAACACTCAGGGTGTAGGTTCTCTGCACTTGGGGCTTTACCGGCTTTTAGTGATTTAATGGCAGATATTATTTCATCATCTAAAAACTTATCGCAAAGGTTTTGATCTACTGATGGGGAATTCCATTCTTCTTTCAATTGTCGATTTACTTCTCTTGTAAATTGGCGGTTAGGGTTTTTGTACTTCCCGTTGCTTAGAAGACATGAACCAGCTGCCTTTGGACTAACCAAATTCGGATTTGGGGTGACGTATTTTCGGCCAGTGAGTTTGTTAATAGTTGATCATGCTTTTCGACTGGAACGTTTCATATTGCCCTCAACAGTGGTAATCCATTGCTTTTTCCGTTTAGTATTAAGTTGATCGATAAGACGGTTTGCTGAAGACAACTTGTTCTCAAGAGACTGAGCTTTTTCATGCTAAGAAGCAAGTTCATTGCATTTGGTATCCCATTTAGTAATTCTTTCGAAAGCCTCTTGGAGTTGTATCTTTAGCTATTTTCAAGAATTTCTTCTGGAGTACTGTGTAACACAAATTTAAATCAGATTCTAAAGATGGAAGATCATCACACATATTTCTAGTTACGTTCTCCAATCTATCCCAGTCGGATTTGTTGAAATTCCATCAAGGTAGTGACAATGTCGGCGTATATTCAATCAAAGCCGGTTGATGGATAATTGTAGGTCGATGTTGAGATTTTGGAAATCTACCCAAAACAGTGTGTAATGGATGAGGCAGAGAGCTGTTGACATCGTGTGTGAAGAAAGTAATATCTCGATTCGTGTAGGTGACCCATGCACCAGAATAAAACGTCTTTGGTTGATTATGACCGAAGAGCATCTTAATATCGAATGTCCTGGACCAATCATAAAGAGCATCACCATACGGTTTTGCATTTTGTTATGGTATGTACACTAGTTAGGCCTAGCCTAATGTCATTTTGCTTGGCCTGGGTTTACTTGAATGCTGTTATTTTCTGGACAGTCACCAGTTCAAGGTTACCTCCTTTTGGCTGGTAATCTAACTTTAAAAATAAGCTTGAAACATGCATTCATAAAAATAATACTCGCTTTGACGATAACTTGATTTTCCATAGGCATGCCTCATTGAATATCAGATGATCAATTGAGTATATCATAAACCTGTCACTGGATCCTTTACCAGCAGACTGGAAGGCAATGGTACTTTAATCAACTGTAGATGTAGCTTGGAACTGTACTGGGTGAATGTAGCAATGTTATTAAGAAAGGGAAAGACTATACAACCAAAAAAGTTATTAAAAGTTGTTAAAAGAATGATGGTAGCTAACAATAAATTGAAGTCACTCAAGACTAAAGGAGGAAGGAAGTTAAGTGTATGTTAAAGGGGAAGTCTTTTATAATCTGGGAGTCCTGACAACAGAGCTGTTAGTATGAAGTCTTCCACTACTAACATTTGGAATATACAAAGCAAAATCGTGTAAATTATCTCAATACTTATGTTTCTTTCCCTTAAAAAACGAGGAGAAGGTATCTCAGCCAATTGTACAGACCACGTAACAAATAATATCTGAAAGAGAAGGCTCTAAAAAGCAAGACCACTGCACTAAAACAGTATTGGCGTGGAAGAAAAGAATCAGGCTCAGCGTTATTAGCCTATAAGATACAGCACAACTTCTACAGAAAGAAATTTTGTACAATAAAAGAAATTTCAAATCTTTTTAGAGGCAGACTTGATTAAGTATGGAAAATTCTTGACGTCGTGGACTCAAAGGGAGCCATAGATAGAGCAGCATCATGTCAAAAGTCGTAGACGTTGTATTGAGCCAACCTGAGGATGGCCGTAGTATATTTCGAAACATAGCTCGGTAAAAAGCTTACGACCCATGACACGATACAGCTGTTGTATCTTTGACCAATCTGTCCGATTACCTTTTTCTATTTTAAAAACAAATGAGGTGGTCAAATGCCTTAATTTTCCCATCATCAGCTGTTAATTAATATCCAGGAAAATGTTTAAGGGATGACGTTGAAAAGATTTGAATCGTATCTTTGTAGAAATAAAACTTTTAAACTAATTTTTGTCCCACACCATAATAATTTGTAGATCAACTAAGACCAATGTGCAGCCTGATCACCACTGGAGTATAAATTATTGTCGAAAACATAACAACATAGAAATAAGAACATGAATAAGGACAAGAAAAAGAAAACACTATGGCAAAAGGCATTGCAGCATTCCAGTATTGCTTAAATGAAGAATCAGAAGACGCCCTTTCAGCTTTGATCACTTAAGAATGGTGTGAGGATATCAATGGCATGCCTACAGATAACAATTACGTGTGTTTCAGAACTCATTTTCAAAGGTCGAAGGTTTTACAAGTGATTTGAGTTGGGTTTTTTTGTGCTGAATCCAAAAATACCATCCATTTTCTTAGGTCAGGTCAAATTTTTGAGACGTGATTAATCCATATTTTGATTCTTGAATAGTACTTAATTTAAGGAAAACAGGGCTGTAGCTGGAACAATCTTTATTTTTATATAGAAAAAGAAACGGAGCAGCCTCAATCTGAAACCGAAACTTCATCTGTCTTTCACTTTAGGAAACTGAAACTGAAACTTTTCCTGTTTACACCTGGATGGCCATTTATTGTTTAGCAGTCAATGTGACTTGATATCGCAAGGAACAGATGTACTGTTTCTACTTAGTATTTTAAGACAGGAGAGAAATGGATCGCAAAGGTACAAATCATCCTGTCAAGTTCTGTTATATATGTGGTAAGGTGATGTTTCCTGGTCGCCTTGCAAAAATAACTGATTTTGTGAAGAAGGTATATCATGCATACTTTTGAGTTAAGCTTGGAGACCAGGACAAATCAATGACACCCCATGTTAGCTGCAAAACATGTGTTGAGATCTTGCGTGATTGGGGGAATAAAAAAAGGAAAATTATGCTATTTGCTGTTACTAATGGTGTGGAGAGAAGGTAAAGATCATGTGACAGACTGCTATTTTTGCATGACTAATCTTCAAGGAATCAATAGCAAGAACAAGCATTGTGTTCAGTACCTTGATGTTCCGTCTGTCATAAGACCAGTTCCTCATGTTCCAGACCTACCTGTTTCCAACCCAGATGTTACAACGGAATCTAGCTATGAATCGGAATTTGATAACACAAACTACAGAACAGAAGATGAAGAATAGATTCAAGAAGAGAATGACCGACCAGTCCCTCTAACACAACCAAATCTCAATGACCTGACAGGAGACTTAAACCTCTAAAAGAAATCGGCACAGATTCTGGGTTCTTGTCTTTGTGAGAACAATTTCCTGGCACCTGGAACAACATTTGTCTGGTATCTAGAGCGTGCAAGAGAATTTTGACAGTTGTTCACAACCCAGAGAGTCTCGTTATTGACTTACTGCAACAACATTGCTGATTTGATGAAATCAATGGGGATGGACAATGTTGCTACGGAATGGAGACTTTTCATAATTGAAATAAATACTCTTCCATTTCAATTGGTCATTCTGTGCAAATGAAAGAATGCCACGACAACATGGCTCAATTGCTGTCTACTTGAAACTACCATGCTTTCTGTGTTTGTGGGACAGTCGGGCTGACGATTCTTCATACGTTCTTCATACGTTCCAGCTTGATATATAATATCAAACTGAAACATATGAAGAACTTTGTAAAGGCAATAGACAGGGAGAGCAAAGGCTTTACTTTCCTTCAGTAGACGTTTCCTCGGATAAGCTTTGACAAGCTTAAGGCTGGCGTTTTCATGGTCCTAAGATACGGGAAGTCATGAAGAACCTAATGTTCTATGATGCTCTGAATGCTGCCTAGCTGCCTGTTAAGTCAGTAATTTTAACCTTTCTTGGAAACAACAGGAGTGCAGAATACGCGAAGGAAGTCGACGAACTCCTGAAGAACTTTCAAAAATTATTGGCTGGCATGTCAGTCAAAACGCATTTTCCATGGTCGCACTATTTCTCTCAGAACTGTGGAGACAAGTGATGAACAGGGAAAGCTTTTCCATCAGGACATGGCTGTTATGGAAGAACGCTACCTAGGCTGGTGGGATGTGAGTTTTCTTTTGGACTATTGTTGGTGTTTGAAACCAGACTTGGTGGCTACTCAGCACAGGAGAAAGTCACTAAAAAGGCCCTTCATCCATGATTACCATTTGTGTAATTTTCTGAAGTTTATTAGAAAAAAGCAGGCTTTTTGTGAAACACTAAATCCAAAATTAAAGGTAATAAATAGCAGTAAAAAACGTTAACTTACAATTTTTTTAAAACCTCGTATCTCAAAAACGTGGCCTGATTGGACAAAAATGAGTATGATTTTTTACCACATGCTTGACCTTTAAAACTGCGCAGGCCAGTGTAATTATCCTTACCTTATCAAGACCTTAATTCTTAATTGTTACACGCTTTTCAGCATAAAATTTTCATAAATTATTCTTACTTTAAGAAGAAAATAATATAAAAGTTATGCAATACTGGCCGAATGGTTAATTTACCAGATTACATATATCATTTATATATACGTATGATCAACAAATAAACTACGTAACATTATCCCAAAGCCACATTCGAAAACCTTCCTCAACACTTCTAATGCCACCTCGGATATCAGTCCTTCGGCAAGTCAAAACATGTTGATGAATCTGAATTTTCCTATTTCGGATTGTCGCTTAGACTGATTCGATGCATAAAGCTAGCGTAACGAGTCTATCCAGAACGGATTTGGTTTAATAGCACCCAATCCCGCCGTTTGAAATCATGACTAGGGGTTCAAAGAAGATTAAACAGTACAAAGGAAAATAAACCAAAAATGAAATGGAACCTTCTGCGCTAAAGTGCTTTCGGGCCTTGCTGAGGGTAAAGACTTTCAAAAAAAACTTCTTAAATACCGTCCTTAATTACCGTCGACAATATTTTAATCTGCGTTTGTGATTTGGCTGTCAAGTTGTTGATCTGTTTGGGCTTTTTCATGCAAAACAACTCTTAAAGTTATATACGGACCTTTGTGAAATTTTCAGGAAATGTTGATGGTGGTTCAAGGAGGAGCTGGTCAAAATTAGATGTTGATCAGGTTCAGATTCTGGATTTTGTTTGTTTTTGTGGAGGTTTACACAGTTTGTTCAGAACAACGCTACAGATAAACAGACCTTTGTAGAAGCTGAAGAATACACAATGTTTGGAAAACAAGAGTGTTGTGGTTGAGTCGGGAGAAACGCCTATCTGTTTAACATGAGATTCCCTGTGCGAATGCGGGTAGTGTCATGCTTATTTTAGATGTTTTTGTGTTTTCAGAATTACTATCACAAATCAGGAGAAGCACTAGATTCCAATAAACCTGCATATACATGTACCTTTTGACTGTGAAAGAATACAAAAGCAGGTTAAAAATATTATTGTCTTTGGCAAAAAGTGTCTTGTTATTGTGTTTAAAAAAATGCTATAAAATGAAGAAAAAATAAAGACGGAAGTAAATCCCAAAAGGGCCAATAAATAAATATGTATATATATATATATAGTATGAGTGCTTAGCCCATAGCCGTAGATGTTAAACGGCAAAATTAAACAAAAACGAGGCACTGATATAAACAGGAAATGGAAAAAACGATGACAATAACAAAAATGAATTGAGGTATATATATTTTTATATAACAAGACAGCATACTGATGGAAGCATTATAGTTACTGTACAAAGCGTTTGCTGAATGCAGAAGTACAAGAGTTTCTAAATATTGTTGCCCATTGGGAGAGGTCTGCACTCTCTGAGTGCTTTTCTGGTTCTTTCTGAGATAGAATCTGGCTCTTTTACAAACAGAAAGAAAGGAGATGTAACCGTTTAAAAACGCTTTCAAAGGCACACTTCCAGACTCATTTTAATCTTGTCTAAACACTACTAACAAAGACTACAGTCTGCTCTGAACGAGCTAACCTGTGACTCGGTCAAAATAAATGTACAGTTGAAAAAGCTGCATTCTGTTACCTTTTTGTCAATTACCCAGATATATTTGAGGTTTTTGTAAATATGAATAGAAATACTTGAGGAGACCCCCCAAAACAGTGTATCATATATCAATGAAGGTTGCTGTTCCACCGCTAACCATATTTTATTGACATAAAAGCATTAACAAGATATGAAATTGATACATTTTGCAGATGCCTGTTACATTTTGTTACTCTTTGATACGCATTCATAGTAAAATGGTCCCTTAGGAACGATTAGAAATTTGCCAAGTCTTTATTGTTAGATTTGGCAAGAAGAGACATGATCCCAAATAAAATATGAATAAATTCCCTTGGGACACTAAAACATACAAAAGGTGATTTCCGTTTCATGGTTTCTGTGCATGCTGTGCTGCTTGCTACATTTCACCAGAAGACAAGAAATTTGGCAGGTTTTTATAACCCTTGGGACACCAAAATATGCAAAAGGAGATTCCCGTTTCATGGTTTGTGCGCATGCTGTGCTGCTTGCTACATTTCACAAGAAGACAAGAAATTTGGCAGGTTTTTGTAACCCTTGGGACACCAAAGAATCCAAAAAGAGATTTCCGTTTCATGGTTTCTATGCATGCTCCGCTGCTTGTTAGATTTGGCAAGAAGAGACATGATCCCAAATAAAATATGACCAAGAATACTATGATTGTAGAAACAATTATGGATTAGGTAAATTTCCAGAAACATAGAGGGGAGCTGATTGAGGGCCTTTGGCCATGTCGAAGATATGAAGGATGTGTACAAGCGAGAATTCTAGTGATGAAACTGCCATGAGGAAGGACGCAAGTGAGGCCAAAGAGGATTTGACAGTGTAACAGAAGATATATAGGCCAAGGATAGCCACAAGTGGAAGAGGAAAAGTGATTGTGGAGACCTCTAATTACGTGAACAATTGAAAAACAATGAATGGGTTTTTTAATTTTGTAATCTTTGATATTATTGATATGGTGTCAGGAAGGGCATCCAGCCAAGAAATTCCTCACTGTCAAATCCAAGTTCCTGTAAAGGGCACCCTCTGAGCCCCAGTTACTGGGGAAAAATTACGTCCCCCCCACAAATCTTTGATATTACATTATTTGATATAAACATCCCGAACCTTAGCAAGAATACTTCTTACAACAAATTACCACCAGACAATTCTATAGAGATTCTAACACCAAATGCGTAGAGTTGCTGAATATGTCGTTTTTTGAAACAAAGAATGTACACTATCACGAATACAATTCACCGTGCCTCAAGAGCTTCAGTGAAAACGACGATTAATAATTACATACGTCTTTACCTGATTCTTCTCCTTCTTCTTTCGGCGTTTCCCTTTTCAGGGGTCGCCACAGCGAATTAACTTCTTCCACTTGAGTCGGTCACGTGCGTCTTGCTTGGTCAACCCAAGTTTCCTCATGTCATCTCCCACACAGTCTTTCCATCTCCTCCTTGGCCTTCCCTGCTTTATCCTGCCAGGCAGCTCGATGTTCAGCACCCGTTTATCAATGTGATGCTCCTCGCCTCCTTTGCACATGTCCATACCACCTTAGCCGTGTCCCTCTCAACTTTCCTGCGATGCCACTTACCCCGATGGTGCCTCTGATCCTTTCATCTTTGATCGTGTCCTTTCTTGTGACTCCAAGCGACCAACTCAGCATACGCATTTCTGCTGTTTGCATCTTCTTCTTAAGACTCTTGGTTAGAAGAGCTGTCTCCAGTCCGTACAGCATCGCAGGCCTTACTACTGTTTTTTATAATTTTCCTTTGACTTTGACCATTACTCTCCTGTCACACAAAATTCCAGTCGCCTGCCAGTTGCTCCACCCTGCCTGGATTCTTTTCTTCACTTCTTTTGAACAATCGTCTTTACCTGATTATAATTAGGTAAAGATAGGCATAAAACAAGGATTAAAGCCTTTCAGAATAAATGCCTGTGAAAAATCCTTTATACAATAGCAACAAGATAAAATTTCTATTCTAACAATTTAAATATGGGATGTTTTATAGGCCGGACGAGCACCTTGAAAGCCAAATGTTGACACCCAACTGCCAGAGAAGCACCATAGACAATGTTGTTTGACGACAACATTGTCTTGTACAGTAAGACAAGAAATGAGGCTGAAGAAGAAACAGAGAAATTAAGAGATGACCTGGAGAAAAGGGGAATGAAAGTAGGCAGAGAAAAAACAGAATACCTGACCTTGAATGGAAGAGAGGATGATAAGATAAGCATGCAAGGATAAGATGAAAAGAGGTCAGAAGACTTCAAATATCACTACAATATCAGGCCTTCTTGCTTTGATATGCCTGTCGCACTGGATGGTAAAATCTCACAAGATCTTGGCCACTTCCTTTTCTGTTGCACCTTTGGGCATGTGTCCATACCATATTTCTACTGTATTGAGGTCACACGTAGTCTTTTATGGACTTACCTTGCATGGCATGGCAATGCTTATATTCTCTTTGAGTGAGAATCTTGGATTCAGTAATAATGAATGAAACAGTTTCACTTTTCTCATTGCACAAACGACACAAAGCATTCATTGGTCCTTTCTATATGGAAGTTAACACTATTTGTTCTGAGGGCTATTATTATGATTATTGTTATTATTATTATTGTTATTGTTATTATTATTTTTATCATTATTGTTCATTTTAATAAACATTGTTAGTAGCATTTACTTTCTGTAATCAGGCCAGTCAATATTAACTGAACGTCAACGGAAGGTTTGACAATGCATTTTAATAGTTAAAAAATATTTTTAAGAAGCTATTAATAATAATAATAATAATAATAATAATAATGATGATGATGATGATGATGATGAAATATCTTTATACAAGGTTTATACATATTAGTGTTGCATTTATTGTCATAAATATGGGTCCCGTTGACGTAATGCCTCAAAAAGACACAGAAAAGTTAAATTATCAAGAAGTACTGAATTTTAACTATGTATAATATTTAATTTAAAGTATTCAGATACAAGCTTCCTAAAAGAAGCTAGATTAGAATGTAATGAAAAAGCTTGAAATATATTGGGATCAATGCTTGCAAGTCTTGAAAAGAAGATGATTACAGTTTTGTTTACTTGAACGCATATGTGCAAGAAATGGGTGGGGATCTTACAAGGAATGTAGGGGCTTCGTGAAATCACTGTTTCACTCATAGACTTTATAAAAGTAGTAAAATTGTCTGGGATTTCAAGAAATCATTGGACTTTCTGTTTCAAAATACAGAGAATTAATGATGACACTTTCGGGAATCTGTTTAATGAAGTCAGGTCAGTGTCACCTCATTTTCTTCTAGTACCTTATGACATTTTTCATCATATGACAAGGGGGGTGGTAGAAAAAGCAGATCATGACAAAAGAATTATCGTCACGTGGGCAGGTAGCCTCCAATAGACATGTTGTCAATAACCAGCTGAAGCGACTGAAAGTGGATCATTGTCTACCAAGACTACCTAACCAAATTCTGTGTTTTAAAACCATTGAAGTCAAAACCTGCTGCTGAAGTTGCATTTTGTTGTCTGGTGCACCTGTATTCTTTCAGGGGCCATCGCCTTTGCAACCAGGTCATATTTACATTCAGTTGCTCTCTCTCTCTCCCTCCCTCTCTCTCTCTCTCTCTCTCTCTCTCTGGTGAAAGGACAACCACGTAATCTACAGGCACACCGAACCTTTGAACGAGCAGATAGTGAGTTTAGAATATTTCATGTATACTCAGGCCTTGTGGCTCAATGCGTTAAGTCACAGCCACTCGGAAAGTCATGTTACCTGCACGTATTTCAGCCTCGGTGGAAGCACAGTTTATTATCAGAAAAAGAGATCGCATGCTAGCTAGTGTAATTACCGGACTACATGATTAATCTCGTCAGCAACTGACTGCTCATCTATTTATTGTCTTCAGTAATCTTTGACTGGGAGGGAGGGTGNCTCCCTCTCTCTCTCGCTCTCTCTCTCTCTCTGGTGAAAGGACAACCACGTAATCTACAGGCACACCGAACCTTTGAACGAGCAGATAGTGAGTTTAGAATATTTCATGTATACTCAGGCCTTGTGGCTCAATGCGTTAAGTCACAGCCACTCGGAAAGTCATGTTACCTGCACGTATTTCAGCCTCGGTGGAAGCACAGTTTATTATCAGAAAAAGAGATCGCATGCTAGCTAGTGTAATTACCGGACTACATGATTAATCTCGTCAGCAACTGACTGCTCATCTATTTATTGTCTTCAGTAATCTTTGACTGGGAGGGAGGGTGGTCGTACGACTGTGCCCTGATTAGCAGGTTTCCGTGGTCTGGACACATTACAGAAATGCTGTAGTGGCTCGCGCAAAACAAGGGTTTACTTAACGGGCTTTTATAGTTCTGGACCCTAAACTCCAGCCCAACAATCATCATTAACATTATCAGGAACTGGAAATCACGTTATGGCGTCCTACTCGAGATGCCTTGATATTATTTTTGGCTTCCTTATTATCTTCAACTTCGTCATTCTAACCATTAAAAAAATCTTGACGTCATTATAGTTATCGTCAAAACATATTGTCAAAGATCATATGAACGAATGATGGGTCAAGATTGAACTAATGCTTTTTTGCAATTTCAGATGATATTAAGGACATGTTGGTGACCTGAATTGCAGTCAACGACACACAACATTGGTTTGTCGGCATCAAATTTGTGCTATTCCAAAACAACTCTTGATTCGGGAATAAAATTTTCTCCTTGCAAAAATATTCTCCTGAGCATTGGATGCCAAGCACATGTTGATCTTACCTCATGATCACTCCCAAAATAGCTTATAGATATTCTATAAACTGAACATAACAAAAAGACTAAAAATTACATTTTATGGGCACATAAGGCGGCACAATTTCCTTCAAACAATGATAATGGAAGGCACTGTTGAGGGTAGGCGAGGAAGAGGTAAAAAAAGAATCATATGGACACGCAACATTGCTGATATGATGAAGAAAAACATCAACAATTATTAGGCTGACCTCTTTGAGATGGCACCCAAGGTGAGTAAGGTAATCTAGTTAAAACCCTTACACCATCAAAAGCTAGTGATACTAACATAATCTCCATCACTGACCATGATACAACTTGTCCACCGTAATATTAAACAGCTTCAACTGGATAGCAATTAGCAACAGAGCTAGTCCTTTAAAATCCTCTAAAATATTTCAACATATCAGCCCAGCTATAGAAAACGATCAAAGCTCTCAAGAATTTAAGCTATAATGAAAAGTGGGAAAGGCTTGCTGACTACATGACAGCATGGTTCGCAAAACGGTTGGGGACACTTGATGCATCTGAAATTGATCTCAAAGCACCTTTATCTCAGTACAGTTTAGATTCTGTTGGAAGACTGGCAAGTATTAAACTGGCATTAAACAGACAAGTGTGGAGGACTATGACAGCTGATCTCTTTGAGATGGCACCCAAGGTGAGTAAGGTAATCTAGTTGAAACCCTTACACCTTCAAAAGCTAGTGATACTAACATAATCTCCATCACTGATCATGATACAACTTGTCCACCGTAATGTTAAACAGCTTCAACTGGATAGCAATTAGCAACAGAGCTAGTCCTTTAAAATCCTCTAAAATATTTCAACATATCAGCCCAGTTATAGAAAACGATCAAAGCTCTCAAGAATTTAAGCTATAATGAAAAGTGGGAAAGGCTTGCTGACTACATGACAGCATGCTTCGCAAAACGGCTGGGGACACTTGATGCATCTGAAATTGATCTCAAAGCACCTTTATCTCAGTACAGTTTAGATTCTGTTGGAAGACTGGCAAGTATTAAACTGGCATTAAACAGACAAGTGTGGAGGACTATGACAGCTGATCTCTTTGAGATGGCACCCAAGGTGAGTAAGGTAATCTAGTTGAAACCCTTACACCTTCAAAAGCTAGTGATACTAACATAATCTCCATCACTGATCATGATACAACTTGTCCACCGTAATGTTAAACAGCTTCAACTGGATAGCAATTAGCAACAGAGCTAGTCCTTTAAAATCCTCTAAAATATTTCAACATATCAGCCCAGTTATAGAAAACGATCAAAGCTCTCAAGAATTTAAGCTATAATGAAAAGTGGGAAAGGCTTGCTGACTACATGACAGCATGCTTCGCAAAACGGCTGGGGACACTTGATGCATCTGAAATTGATCTCAAAGCACCTTTATCTCAGTACAGTTTAGATTCTGTTGGAAGACTGGCAAGTATTAAACTGGCATTAAACAGACAAGTGTGGAGGACTATGACAGCTGATCTCTTTGAGATGGCACCCAAGGTGAGTAAGGTAATCTAGTTGAAACCCTTACACCTTCAAAAGCTAGTGATACTAACATAATCTCCATCACTGATCATGATACAACTTGTCCACCGTAATGTTAAACAGCTTCAACTGGATAGCAATTAGCAACAGAGCTAGTCCTTTAAAATCCTCTAAAATATTTCAACATATCAGCCCAGTTATAGAAAACGATCAAAGCTCTCAAGAATTTAAGCTATAATGAAAAGTGGGAAAGGCTTGCTGACTACATGACAGCATGCTTCGCAAAACGGCTGGGGACACTTGATGCATCTGAAATTGATCTCAAAGCACCTTTATCTCAGTACAGTTTAGATTCTGTTGGAAGACTGGCAAGTATTAAACTGGCATTAAACAGACAAGTGTGGAGGACTATGACAGCTGATCTCTTTGAGATGGCACCCAAGGTGAGTAAGGTAATCTAGTTGAAACCCTTACACCTTCAAAAGCTAGTGATACTAACATAATCTCCATCACTGATCATGATACAACTTGTCCACCGTAATGTTAAACAGCTTCAACTGGATAGCAATTAGCAACAGAGCTAGTCCTTTAAAATCCTCTAAAATATTTCAACATATCAGCCCAGTTATAGAAAACGATCAAAGCTCTCAAGAATTTAAGCTATAATGAAAAGTGGGAAAGACTTGCTGACTACATGACAGCATGCTTCGCAAAACGGCTGGGGACACTTGATGCATCTGAAATTGATCTCAAAGCACCTTTATCTCAGTACGGTTTAGATTCTGTTGGAAGACTGGCAAGTATTAAACTGGCATTAAACAGACAAGTGTGGAGGACTATGACAGCTGATCTCTTTGAGATGGCACCCAAGGTGAGTAAGGTAATCTAGTTGAAACCCTTACACCTTCAAAAGCTAGTGATACTAACATAATCTCCATCGCTGATCATGATCAACACACCACCAGTGATAATAGCTCAACCGAGACAATATCAGATCAAAATACAACTGCACTTCCAACAATCAGCACAATCAGTAAGTCATAATGCTACTACTCAATATATAAGTACCTGAAAACAGAAGATCCGAAAACGGAGGAACAAGACCCATTCAACACTATTAGCACATGCAGAGAGAGCAATAAAGCGCAGTCAAGTAGAATTAAAAGCAGGTTGTACAGGAGACTATGTTGCACTTTCGATTTCCTTGGGTAATAGAGAAAGAGGATACCATAAAAATATCCTGGGTGTTATTAAGTTAATGAAATCCTGTATTCAATAATATAAAAATCAAGATAACAAGAAGATGCTTTTCTTTGTTTGTTAACCAATTCTAAAGTCTAATTTGTTATTAGTAAGCGTATTTACTTGTGGAGGAAGCATTCGGATTCGTTTTCATTATGTTGGCAATATTTTGTTGGCAATATTTTGTTGGCAATGATTGAGCTACCATTAGTTGAAAAGTGTGACTTGAAACTTAGAACGTCCAGAAAAGACTCCTTACATTTTTCCTTTGATCACAAAATATCATTCAGTTTTTCCAAGCCTTGAAGTGAGTTTTACAACATCTTGCGAACACATTTAATCATAATTTCAATTTACAAGAAGTATTCTTGAAAGTACTGTAATATTATGAATCTTTCAAAAGTTGTTAGAAATTTCCTTTGGATGGTCGTTTTGAAAGGAAATAGTGCCCTCTTCCATGTTTTGAATAATACCAGATGATTGCGTAACGGCATCAATTCTTGTCCTAATCTGACAAGAATAATACAGTTCACTTGGGGAATATTCATTTGACATTGGGATACCTCTGTATCGCATGAGGAACGCCTGTAATGCAATGCTTGTTTTGGGGGCAAAAGTGATTTTGGTAATATTTGCTTGAACTTTTGCACCAAACACTCAACAGCGCACATTGGTACCAAGATGGTAGGTTCCTCCAATCAAATGCGTGATTCTTCTTCCCCTACACCAGATAAGCACCAAAAGTCATCTGACGTAAATCCTGTGGCATTATCAGTCACCAAGTACCCAAAATGTCCAAAATCCTCTTCTAATAAATAAACAGTGGCTTTATTTGACACGAGAATGCCAGATGAATACACAGCTATCTTGACTATGCAAATATTGTTGCAAGCCAATTATCAATTATATCTCATAACATTTATAGCATGATTCAAATGTATTCTGTTCCTTGGTTTCTCTGGTGGCATCCAAGGATGTATTGCAGGTTTGGGAGGAGTGAAAACTAAACAACGAGAACTGAGCACGAATTGTGCGTGAACTGGAGACTAGTGTCTAGACTTTTGGGGGTTTTTGTAAATAGGTTTTTGTATTTTACCACGAGGTCCTTTGTATCCGCAACTTTGTAGAGAGAAGATATATTCCTAATATATATACGTACAACGAAATTGTACAAGAGGTTCGCTTTGATGTTCAGCACAAAATATACGGCTGATACCTGACAGACCTCGGATGAAAGCCGAAGAAGAAGGAGAAGAAGAAGGGTATCAATATATCTGGGGCCCCAAGACAAACAAAGTTTTTTCCATCAATCATTCTTATTGCAAAGTTTATTTGTTTGTATAACCACCAAAATAGAACAATAACTTTCGAAATGAAAAAGTGCATTTCCAGTTAACACCCTACCGTACAAAGTGTTAAAGAAGATATAACGGCATCTTAAACAAACATGTATCTAAAACTAAATTAAAACATTAATACCTCTAGACAGAATTTTAAAGAAAGAATAAAGACAACTGTAACAAACTGTTACAAAGACGTGCCTAGTAAAACAAACATTGTTCTTTGACCTCAATGGCGCTTTCCTGTCTGAAAGCGCCATTGAGGTCATTGTAGTCCATGTTACTAGTTTCTTCGTCCCCTTTCCTTAATCAGACTGCTCGGCCTTTCTTGACTAATTGACGAACCCAAGTAACTCTTAATGAGCTACAGTAATCACATGCCGCCGTAACAGGAAGCGTGCAAAAACAACAACCCCAACACATGCTGTCCTTGAATAGCTCAGCAATTTGCCTCTGCCCTTCAAAAAGCCACTGAAGCTGATTTAGTGGGAAATCTACTAGTTTACAAAACTCATTAGTTTAAGAGTATGTTCTGGCTTACTAAACCTTTATCTTCCCACCAATCTGTCTTAAAAAGGTGCCGAAGATCATGTTTTTTCCTCAATACCTACCCCAAAATTTGTTTCAGAAAATTGACCGCGGGGCCCTCTCATGACTGCGCTTTCTGGCTCCCTTCCCTTGGGGTCCCCAGGCCACGAGGGTCCTTTATTGAGGGCCATCATTTTGCCTACTTTCCCTCCCCTATTTCTTGAATATCCCAAAGAAAGACATATTTAAGTAAATACTATAATGTCAGAAATTTCTTAATAAAAATAGTTGGGAGTTTCCCTTGGTTTCCTTGCTTAGGAGGAATGGAAAAGCCCCAAAAAGGCTTTTTTCCACAAGCAGTAGGCGAAGTACCAATATTGGTTGTAATATAATAGTCCCCGCCTGTTAGGACTAATATTAGTACTAATAGTAGTTACATTAATAGTATTAATAATTGCAGTGATGGTAATAATGCTTTTTATAGTAAAAGAATATAATAACTAAGAATAATAAGAAAGAAGATGCAAGAGAAAATTAGAGCGAGAGAGAGAGAGTTGGGGAGGGATGTGTGAATATGTGGACACCTGTTTATGTGAACTTTTTATTCTTTCAGAAGTTATGACTTGACTTACTTAAAGATCAATTTTTGATTCTTAATAGCCCTCTCTCTTCATGGATATGAAAAAATGCAAGCCGAACGTCCTGACCAAAACAAATATTTAAGCTATTTGTAACAAAGACCTTATCTATAAGCGGTAGTCTGCACAATCTAGAAGACTAGACGATAATCCGCACAGTATCTGTGATTCCAAGGAAAGCTTTAAAAATTTTGACTTCCTGTCAAACAGGCAATAAAACTTTTAAAAATACATTGTTTAAGCTCTTTACTGTGATAAACATTTCCTTTTAAAACCGTCAGCTTAACCATGTAGGTATAATGATACTTAAAGTTTTATTTAAACCGTTGGCTAGAATGTTAACTAGCCATTAAGCGTTAGGAGGAAGATACAAACAGCTGGCTTACCCCAGGTATTTTCATTTTGGTGCTAATGTGGAATTCTCTAGTTTTTAAATGTTTCATTATAAGTGATCTTCTCAGTTGATTTTAACCATAAAACACAGTGGGTTTAATTTTTAGCCTTTGGCCTACCAGCATCACAAAGCATTGCAGGATTACATTGTATGGTTTTAAATATTATTAAGTAGACAATTAGTGCAATAGAAATCACATGCCCTACAGGTTTTATGGCTTTACGTACAATATTCATGATAGTTTAGTATTTTTCCAGGTGTTTCTAAGTAACAACCATTAATTGTTAGCGTTTCATTGACGGTTTGCCTAAATGTAAATTTAGTAGGTTTGAAGATTATGTCCTCATCATGGCACAGGACATGGATAGGAATGTGACCAATTCCACAGATATTCAATTACACAGGTATACAGCCAAAATGTATCTTGAGTGAAAAACACTTTCTCAGGGTTATTTTTGGCGCTAATTCCAAAAATAATATTTAAATTTTTTTATTGGCTCCCATTTTAAAAAAATTTTTAATTTTTAATTTATTTTTTTAAAAAAAATGCATTTTTCAAGAAAAGAATAGCAAAGAAAGTTCAGAGGATTGCGTTATCTAACTGAAAAGAAAGTATTACTTCAAAGAAGTTGTCAGAAAACAAAGAAACCTTAACAGAGGTCGGTTTTGTTTGCTCAGGTTGGCAAAAGACGCGATTTTGGACTCATTTTCGGCTTTCGTTGCGATAATAACTCCATCTAACCAACTAAATAAACATTACTTTATGCTTAAAATCGCTCTGAAACAGAAAGGAGTCAGTTCTGTAATTATAGCAAGGCGCTATCATGGCGCTCGAATGTCGAAACAAGCCAGGCAACTTCTGCTACATTTGTGATCAGCTAGCATTTTCAGCTCAAAGACGCTCGCTAACACCATTTATTTGTAGAGCTTATTATTTATATTTTGGATGTAAAGTTGGTGACGAAGGAAGGATATGGGGACCACAAATGTGTCCAACACGTGTGCTACAAAACTACGTTTGTGGGCCAACGGAAAGAGACAATCTATGGGTTTTGCAGTGCCTATGATTTGGAGAGAACCGAAAAATTATGTTGATGACTGCTACTTCTGTATGCTTCCGGATGTCACAAAGGGTATTACGCAAAAAGAGAAAGCCCAACTAGAATATCCATCTCTACCATCGGCTATTCGACCAGTACCTCACAGTGATAAGCGCCCTGTTCCTAGATGTCCTGAAAACTTTGGAGAGTATTCTTTACATGCAAACCCATTTTTCTAATTCTAATTTGACAAGCAACAACTTAAATTTAGCAACTGAAAAACACACTCCTTATTTGAGTTTGTCGTTTAAAGTGAAGCTCCTTGCCTAGCAACTAGATGACACAACTTCAATTCAAGGTGATAATGTATGTTTTTCTTTGTTAAGGGTTTCCATTATGTTAGTCATAATACCCAAATGCCAGTTGAAATGCGAGGATGTGGACAATTGAAAGCTGCTAGAAACATCATTGAACTCATACGAAAACGAAGTATAACCTGGTTTGGTCATGTTGCAAGGAGAGGAGCGGACAGTTATGTATACCGTGCATACAAAGATGAATTTCCTGGTAGACGACCACAAGGAAGACCACCGAAGAAATGGATTGACCAGTTACTTGACGATACAGGGCTACCTCCTTTGACACTTGAACGTAAGGCAAGAGACAGGGATGGTTGGAGGAAGTTTGTGACGAAGAAGTGTGCAAAGATCTCATTGGGATTACACAAATAAGTCAAAGTAAGTCAAGAAAGTCAAGAAAGCTGCTGGTAAAAAGGGAGTCTGGGGAACAACCGAACAATTACTTTTGAACAAAAACATCTTTAAGGAGGTCAAAAGAACAAGTAGAAATCTCTACACGGTATGACTCGACTACAAAAAGGCCCTTGTTTTCATTCCTCACAAATGACCTCTCCATGCCCTCGAACTTGCAAAAGTACCCGAACATCTAAGAAATGCCATTAAGAAGTTGACCGAGTCATGGTACACACGATTGCACCCTCAAGGCACAAACAAAACCATCACCACAGACCGAATCAAGAAAATAAAAGGCATATACTAAGGTGATAGCCTGTTAACGATTCTCTTCGTACTATCACTTAACCCGTTATTGTACATGTTTCAAGACACCAAAGGCACAAACAAAACCATCACCACAGACCGAACCAAGAAAATAAAAGGCATATACCAAGGTGATAGCCTGTAAACGATTCTCTTCGTACTATCACTTAACCCGTTATTGTACATGTTTCAAGAGACCAAAGGATATGCATATGGAAAAACAAAAAATCACCAGCAAACGCACAACTTTTTTGTTGATGATCTCAAGCTTTTCTCTGGAAATTTCAATAACTTGAAACATCAGCTGAACATCGTTACTTCATTCTCCAGAAACATTTCTATGAATTTTTGAGCTGATAAATGCGCTTACCATCAAATAAACAAGGAAAAGATGGTCGAGTCCAACCAATACCTAGAAGTCAACGGCTTGAAGATAACACCAATTGCAAGCGATGATCACTACAAATACCTGGGAATTGATGAAAATATTTCGTAGGTTGGTCCGTTGAATAAAGAACGAACATCCAAAGAATATCTAGGAAAAGTGAAGAAGATCTGGAACTCTGAACTGTCTGACCACAACAAAGTGACTGCACATAACACTTTTGCAGTACCAGTTATCACACCAACTATTGGAATAATAGACTGGACAATAGCAGAAATTTAACAGTTAGACGTAAACACCAGAAAAATGCTATCGATGACTGGAAACTTCCACCCGAACTCAGATGTTGACAGGCAATATATTAACAGAAACAAAGGAGGGAGAGGTCTTAGCAATTTTAGAACATTGTTCAAAAGCAGAATAATAGCCGTACATCAAGATCTGAAATTAAACTTCACACATAACGAAATGGACTCGATTAAACGAATCGCTGATGAGCTGCTGCAACAAACCAATATTATCCCAGAACAAAATGAAAAACCCAAAAATCTTAGCCGAAAATTCACTCTCCAGAAAACTGAACAACGAATTGAAAGACATACCCACAAAAAGGTACATGGCTATTTTCAACGAAAACTTAAAGATGACAACAAGATATACCACAAAACGATCCTACAACGAACGAAAATTCGCAGTACAACATCACACTTTAACAGCTACCTAAACGGTATAATTGACCAGGAACTGCCAACAACTTGCTTACTTGCTTTACTTGCTTGCTTGCTTACTTGCTTACTTGCTTACTTGCTTACTTGCTTACTTGCTTACTTGCTTACTTGCTTACTTGCTTACTTGCTTACTTGCTTACTTGCTTACTTGCTTACTTGCTTACTTGCTTACTTGCTTACTTGCTTACTTGCTTACTTGCTTACTTGCTTACTTGCTTACTTGCTTACTTGCTTACTTGCTTACTTGCTTACTTGCTTACTTGCTTACTTGCTTACTTGCTTACTTGCTTACTTGCTTACTTGCTTACTTGCTTACTTGCTTACTTGCTTACTTGCTTACTTGCTTACTTGCTTACTTGCTTACTTGCTTACTTGCTTACTTGCTTACTTGCTTACTTGCTTACTTGCTTACTTGCTTACTTGCTTACTTGCTTACTTGCTTACTTGCTTACTTGCTTACTTGCTTACTTGCTTACTTGCTTACTTGCTTACTTGCTTACTTGCTTACTTGCTTACTTGCTTACTTGCTTACTTGCTTACTTGCTTACTTGCTTACTTGCTTACTTGCTTACTTGCTTACTTGCTTACTTGCTTACTTGCTTACTTGCTTACTTGCTTACTTGCTTACTTGCTTACTTGCTTACTTGCTTACTTGCTTACTTGCTTACTTGCTTACTTGCTTACTTGCTTACTTGCTTACTTGCTTACTTGCTTACTTGCTTACTTGCTTACTTGCTTACTTGCTTACTTGCTTACTTGCTTACTTGCTTACTTGCTTACTTGCTTACTTGCTTACTTGCTTACTTGCTTACTTGCTTACTTGCTTACTTGCTTACTTGCTTACTTGCTTACTTGCTTACTTGCTTACTTGCTTACTTGCTTACTTGCTTACTTGCTTACTTGCTTACTTGCTTACTTGCTTACTTGCTTACTTGCTTACTTGCTTACTTGCTTACTTGCTTACTTGCTTACTTGCTTACTTGCTTACTTGCTTACTTGCTTACTTGCTTACTTGCTTACTTGCTTACTTGCTTACTTGCTTACTTGCTTACTTGCTTACTTGCTTACTTGCTTACGTGCTTACTTGCTTACTTGCTTACTTGCTTACTTGCTTACTTGCTTACTTGCTTACTTGCTTACTTGCTTACTTGCTTACTTGCTTACGAAGTACATGTACTTGAAAGAGCAAACACAAAGTGCAATTTGATCAACATTATAAGAAAGAGCCAAATGCAGTTTTTTGGCCACTTTGTAAGAAAAGGAGGCCTGGAGAACCTCCCGTTGACAGGAATTATCAATGAGGAGAAAGTTTGATGTCAACAATGGACAACTTTCCTGAGTAGCATGAGCAAATGGACGAACAGGAATGCTGTAAAATGTCTTTTCTTTAAGAAGGACCGAAAGCTGTGACAGATCCTGACCCTCGACGTCTGCTGTAGACAACGACGACAAGGAGGACTTGCTCTGCACTTAAATTGATACGTGATCATCCACCTACACATGCCAACTCTGTACTAGTGTGCAACATGTACCCAGTTGGGGCCTTTTGGTGTAGATCAAGGAGGTAAGTCTACTCTATTTGAGGTTCCGATCTGTTTGACACAACCTGCGCAATACAATTTTTCAGCGGTCGTCTTTCACTTAAGTGGCAAAAGCGTGGTAAAAATTTATACTATGTATCATTTAACATAGCTTTAGTGTATAAAATGTTAAGAGTATTAAGTAGTAGAACTAAAGGTTTATGTACCATTTAGTGAACTCCCTTTGATGAAGTTGAGACACCCCCATTTAAATGTTGTCTGAGTTCTGTTATATTTCATGGAATGATTCGTGTCTTGTCTCTTCTACTGACATTCTATGTCTTTGACAAGCAAGATGTTCTTTCGGTTTATCCTAGGCAGTCTATTAACAAATTGGATTGCTTACTTTGTGATACCGCTTTTGCAATGAGTCCTGGAATTTCTTGAATGTAAGTTTGGCTCCTGATTAACACCACATCCAAAACCTCAATTTTACTGTGGTTCGCCATAATACCTGATAGTAGGTATAATGGCAAAACCCATGAAATAAACTCCTCAGTTTATACCAGGATTAATTACATGCTGTTGGATTTAAGCTAGAATTACATTTTAAATAAATTTCATCCAGTTATGTTACAATGCCTTCCTGTCTTTTATCACTTGAGTTATTGTGTGAAGTTCTTCTTCTTCTTCTCCTTCTTCTCCTCCTTTATGGCTGTTGGTCCCGCATTGCAGGCTCAGCCGAGTTATCGTGTGAAGGAATTCCTCTTATTTCGGTTGTTCAGTTTAATGTTTTTAAGTTATTGCATTATTTCCCTTCTCGCTCTTCATTGTTGTACGCCTATTTTGAAATGATGTCCAGGCTGTCTCTACTGTTCCTAACTTGTCATTTTGATATCCACTTGACAAAAGGGTATGGTTGAAACATTGTGATCGGTTACTTGAAACAACGGCATCTGACCGGTGAAATAGTTCATTTCGTATTTTTCTTTCCGGCTCTGTTGTTCTTAATCGTGCTTTCCATACAGTGCAGCATTCTTTTAATGACAAGAAAGCAGTACTGTTAAAAAAAAGGTTTTGATTTCAATTTCTGTGGGAATTAAAATCTTGCAATCATTGGGTCATTGGATCATGGAGTCATTGGATGTTATAAAACTCTTCTTTACTCTGATAAAGTCCTTTTCCACTTAAAAAACGCTCTGCTGATCCCAATTATTGGAAAAACAAATAAAGACAGTACAATATTCACATTATTTTTACAGTAACATTAAGAAAATACAATAACTTATTGTAAACTCGATGCAGCATTTTTTTTATCGTTAAAAATTAAAACTTTGATTTAAAACATAAATCATTATCACGTGCGAAATGAAATCACCATCTTCATATGTGCCCGCTACTGGGCAGAAACGCTGTAGCCGAGACACGAAAACGAACGAACGAACCACCTTCATGGTTACTTTTCTCTGTTTTCTTCAACTTGACAGAGCATTCGCTTGTATACTTTTGTTTTCTCATACCCACATCATTTCTCTTCAGCGTTACCATTGATTGGTACAGCTGTGAGTAAAACCGTTTTTTGTCCTCCAATCACAAATTTGCTTCAACTCCACCCCGATGGCACTGCAGCCAGTATTGTCAATATACCGATCCCAAGCCTGAATAAAGGAGGAAGTTGGGCGTCAGAAGGAGATCCGACTGTAGAAATATTATCCCAATTATAATACGTTCCGCCAAAAATGTTCCAAAACGGCTACAGTGGTCCCCAGAGGCGACCTGCATGATACAGGTCCTACTGGTGCTAAAAAAATCCCGACAACCAAGAAAGCTCTGAGTTCAGACTTGAAATATAAACTCTTTAACCTGGCGAAGTAAAGAAGTAGCGAATGCTTTAAAACGGGAGAAATATAGATGTAGCCTGTGTTCAAGAAACCCATAGGGAAGAAGCATCAGCACGAGAGATTGGGTTTGGATTTAAAGTCTACTGCAAAGAAGAAACAAGTTCAAGAAAGAGCGTTGGAATAATCGTTCGTAAGAGGTAAAATTCTGCATCCTTTCAACTGACAAAACAAATGGTAGAGTTATGAGCTTGACTCTTGTTTTAGAGAAGGAGTTGATATTGTCCTTTTTTTCTCTGGTTACGCCACCAAAAGAGGACTTACAAACTACGAAAAAGATGAATTTTAAAGAAATTGGAAGTAGCTTTTGTCAAGTGTCAGCCATTTTTCTTGTTTGGGTGGTTTCGACGGGCTTCTGGGCAAATTTTTGGGTGAAGTGAGGAATATAAAGACATTTTGAAGCATAAAATACTCATCGTCTGGGGTGACTTTAACGCCCTTCTTAAATAGTTTTATGTTTTTAATTATGCTTACCATTACCACACATACCGAAGTGGACTGATATTGAAAGACTATCTCCATGATAACAACCTTGTGTGCTAAAACAACATCTTCCTGAAAAGATCATGTCATCAATGACCACTCAGAGTACCAAATGGAAAGATGGTACAGGTGGATTGTGTCACCATAATTCTAGAGTGGAAGAATAGCATCATAAATTGCAGTGGTTCTAATTCTTTTGACCCCCGAATAGTCTTCGCCAAACTTTGCCTCAGCTTCCTAGCAAAATAGAAAAAAATCTGTGTGTAGCACCGTATAACTGGACAATTATGAAGGCTAAATCAGAACTCTGTAAGACATCAGTTATTCGCTTTAAGAACAAATTTCCACCAACCCAACCACTTCCACTAAAACAATATTTATTTTTTTTAAACAGCATACAAGGAAACAGCCATAAACACGACCCCATTAAAATCCAAAGGGAAGAAACAAAAATCATGCAAAATTGAAGCGGGAAGACAAAAAAAGGAAAGACCTTCATGAATTTACACAACTGAAAAATTCTGTTTCATCACCTGAAAGTCTCAGCCAGTTTAAAGAAGCTCGGTTAGCAACAAGAACCGCCTATTTAGGATATCAAAGTGAATACATGCAAAATAAAACCAAACAAGATAAGAAGCATCATAACATCAGCTGAACCCTGTGAGACTGTGAACAAATTAGGCGGCAGGAAAATCAGTAACAGAGCCAAATTTTAAGTTTCCACTCAGGGGAATCAAGCTCAGTTGTGGCAGCAATGCCTCCAAGAACTACTCGGAATGCCACCTCTGATGGGAAACGATCTATAATATGATGCTATTAAACTGAATGAGACCTGAAGTGGGACCAATACTGATAAAGAATCAATATGGCTTTAGAAGAAATAGAACAACCACAGAACAGATAACCATCCGACTTATCTTAGGGCATGTAAATGATAAAATATACCAGCAAACCCTTCTCTTTGTTGACATTTCTATCTATTAGACCGCATCCACTGTGGGAAAATGAAGGAGATTCTGATAGCAATAGCATACGGAAGGAAACAGTAGCTGCTATAATGATGCTTAATAAAAGTCCTTGTTCGAGGATTTCCTCACCGGTGGGCTGTACATAACTATCTTTTCCGGGGTTCTCCAAGGAGGCATCTTGGCTCCACTCTTGTTTATCATACCTTTTGACTATGTGCTTTGAAAATCTGTTGACAAAAACTAGAGTTAAGATTTATCTTTACAAAACAAAAGAGCATATGACATCCAGCTCAGAGAATCACAGACGCTAACTAAGCTGTAGTGTCTGACTTTCTGTAAGATGCAATATCACTAAATATAGCATTGAGTACTTTATAGTTAAAGTAATCAGGCTATGTGTCAATGTGGAGAAAACCAAATTCATGTGTCTAAACTAGAATGCATCCGGTGATATGAAAAGCCTTAGCGGTGATATGGACACATTAGTGGATCACTTATATAAGCAGTTACATTGCATTAACGGAAAAAGATGTCAACATTAAATTTGGTAAAGCATGGGAAACGCTAAACGGAATGAAGAAAATTCGGAAATAGGACCCCCTGACAAGTTAAGAAGAAATTTCTTTAGGGCTACTGTTGTCCGTCTTTACACATGATGCCACCTCTGACCTCAAAATTAGTATGTAACCTCTGAACTCAATTATAAAAGTACAAATCTCTACTCGTGAAAATAGTTTGTAAAATGTGGGCACGTGTACGTCAAATTCGGATATGCTGGGACTTTGATAAAGAGAAATTAAGACTAGGATCATAAGAGCTGCATTCAAAATGCTGATATGCTACAGTGTGTTTAATATATAAAATGGTAATAAATTTATTTAATGAAAATTAACTATTATGTCAAGAAAAACAACCTGGTCAACAGAATAAATTGATGCCAAACGGAACGTATATTTCATCTTCCTCTCGTTGCTAAAAGAATTGCAAAACTTGATTGAGTGTTCCAGTAAAGTTTGATCCTACTGCCGTATAAAAAGTTATCGTCAATAAACCCAAACGAAATTATAGGACTTTTTCATAGAATCATTTAAAATGCATTAAAAGAGAGATTGATCTAAATTGGGTATTAATTAGTTCGTAAAATTAAGAGCCATTAGAGTCCCCAAAGCAATATCTTTTATTTGATAAAAAATTGGTTTTGGAAAGTTATAATGTTGCATTTAAGTGCTATATATATATATATATATATATATATATATAAATGTGAGTCAGTATTTGGAGAGAAGAGTTAAAAGGTATGAAACTTTTAGTCCTTCATGAAGAACAATGTTGGAGTGCAGAGATTGGACATCCATAGAACCTACGTAGCCTCCACGTCTTGAATTGGAATCAAAAATATTAATTTTGTTAAGCTACTTAATTAAATCAATAGTAATACGAATGCAGGAAAAAATGTTTTCAGCAAGTGGACTAAGATGATGAGTGGGCTACGTACTCTGAAATTCGGACAGTGCAATACTTAAAACCATTACAAACAGGAAGAAATGGAGAGAAATCTTCAACGTTGTGTAAAAGTTAGGCAAACCACAAAGGAAGGGGTGCACGGTTGTACTCTTTCATAACATGGGGTTCTTTGGAATTGATCAGTTTTTTCAAGTGTATTTTACACACAATGGCATCAATGCTTTTCCTCTACATCGGATTTGAGACCCGTTGTTTATAGAACTTAGTGGCTAATAACGGGATTGATTAAAATAAATATAAACATTGGCAAGACCTTCCTCAAAATCGTTACAAAAACTTCAAAGCAGACCACAGATAGCACAAAATCTTTAATAAAAACAGGCTGAAGATAAGCTACAGCTGCATAACAAATGTCGAAAACATTATAAAAAAACATAACTCTAAAACCCTGAACAGCGATAAAAAATAACCACAAAAACCTTGTAATAACAGGAGAAAGGAGGAATTGCCCGTTTAAGGGAGACTGCCTGATGACAAATCTAACATTCAAAGCCGAGCTCTCCCATCGAACTCCATCTGAGAAATACTGTGGCTTGTGCGAAAGGCAATTTAAAACCCGCCACAAGAACCACACAATTTCATTTCGACATGAAAAACAAAAACAATCGATAACAAATTATCAAACCGAATATGGAATTTATAAGCTAACAACAGATCAAATTCTATGTGGAGTAAAATCGGCCGTGCATCATGTGGTCTTTGTCTAGCTCAGGGTTGGCCAACCTACGGCCCACGGGCCAGAATACGCCTGTGAGAAGAATTTTGATGGCCTGCGTGACCATAAAATCATATAATTTTTTGTTAGCAAATATAATCGTCTAGCTGTTGCAGATATTGAATGTATTGAATAAAACATATAACTTTTTCAAACTTGAGATTCAGGGAAAATGTTTTCACTTGGATAACTGCGAGCCACACTTCGGTAGCCACACACCGGTGCGATTTTTCACCGGTGTAGTTTTGACTGCGTGTAAACGGGCACACCGGTGCGGTTTCACCGCAATACTGACAGCGAGGTTAATTTACATAATCTGTCTTTCGTTTTTTGTCTTTGTTTTTCTCTGTTTCTCTTTGTTTCGCTTTGTTTCTCTTTGTTTCTCTTTGTTTCTCTTTGTTTCTCTCTCTATTTGTTTCTCGCTTTGACCCGCATGAAGAACATTTTTGAAGGATCCGGCCCACTCTCTAGAAAGGTTGCCCACCTCTGTTCTAGCTGAACAAGTTGCTATTTTACCCCCCGAATCACTTAATAAACGTATCATCATCTTTCTTTTTCTTCTCCTTCGGCCTTCATCCGCCGTCTGTCTTGTTTCATCCTAGTAAACAAATGTCGACATGGGAGTCAAAATAAACGTTAGACACTAAAATGAGTTTATGATTGTTAGCAATTCATTTTGTTTTATGTTTTGTTTCTTTCTTTCCTTTTATCATCTATAAAAACTTTCACCCATTTTGTTATTTGCTCACACCAGGTATAATATAATTCTGAAAAAACAACATGAAAAGTCTGTGTGTAGATAATGCTGTCAGTTACCTGATGAATGCCATGCAAGAAATTTGGAAACTTGAAGTTGCAACAAGACTACAGTTGTTTTTCTTGTGCCTGTGTACTAATAAACACTCCATGACTACTGCGGAGAACAAGAAACGATGTATGATAGGGACATAAGCGAAGATAACAGCAATAGCATGAAAAGAGAGAAAGATGGAAGGGAGAGAGGGGAATATAAAGAGACATCCCATATCCTTGCTCTCCGACAAATTGTTGAAAAATTGACGAACTTTAACCTAGAACGCTTCACAGCCTCAATCAATTTTGGAAAAAAAATTCAATAGTCGAAGGACAGTGCTACAGATTTAACATGTAGAATTTCGCACGTAGTTGCTATTAGAATAATATACATATTGGAACATCTATACAAGTAATTACAAAGCGGACCAGATCTTTCTTAACAATGTTTTTCTTTGAGGTCCTGCGACATTTCTGTTCCATGTGTTCGCAATACTTTAATTCGGAAAACACATGGGTTCACTCTTTGATTTTTTTATCTTCGACATCACTATGTGCGATGTCAAAGATAATCAGCACAGGTTTTTAATATCGACTTTGCAAACGATACGGAGATTCTTATAAACAAGATAAAAACGGCGCAGTAACTGCATGCTACAATGGGAAGATCTTGTCAGTTCTTTGCATTACAGCTGAATGTTAGTTAAAAGAAATCTAAGCACCTTGACCTTCACTATCAACAGAATTTGTGTGTATCTAGTGGTATCAGATTAGTGTGTGTTGCTGATTTTAAATAACGTGGTTGGCATANATAAGCGAAGATAACAGCAATAGCATGAAAAGAGAGAAAGATGGAAGGGAGAGAGGGGAATATAAAGAGACATCCCATATCCTTGCTCTCCGACAAATTGTTGAAAAATTGACGAACTTTAACCTAGAACGCTTCACAGCCTCAATCAATTTTGGAAAAAAAATTCAATAGTCGAAGGACAGTGCTACAGATTTAACATGTAGAATTTCGCACGTAGTTGCTATTAGAATAATATACATATTGGAACATCTATACAAGTAATTACAAAGCGGACCAGATCTTTCTTAACAATGTTTTTCTTTGAGGTCCTGCGACATTTCTGTTCCATGTGTTCGCAATACTTTAATTCTTTTAATTTGCAAACGATACGGAGATTCTTATAAACAAGATAAAAACGGCGCAGTAACTGCATGCTACAATGGGAAGATCTTGTCAGTTCTTTGCATTACAGCTGAATGTTAGTTAAAAGAAATCTAAGCACCTTGACCTTCACTATCAACAGAATTTGTGTGTATCTAGTGGTATCAGATTAGTGTGTGTTGCTGATTTTAAATAACGTGGTTGGCATACACAGTGTAGAAAGGATATGGATACGATAATCGGTCATAGGTGGCCATCCCTGCACTCCTTTTTGCTTTTTTGGGGGGCTTCTAACGTCATTTTCCCCAGTAAGTGAGGCACAGAAGGTGCCCTTCACAGGGACTTGGATTTTGCAGTGAAGAATTTCTTGGCCGGATGCCCTTCCTGACGCCAACCAATGGCTTTGTAAAGTTCCAAAGCTGCCCGCTCGCGGATTCAAACCCGGACCTCTTGGTTACAGTGCAGTTCCAGAAACCATAAAGCCACGGCTCCTTTATCTCAACAGTCCTTAAATACGCAAATTTTAAAGCGTACGTTGAAGCCATCTTATTATGACCGTAAATATTGAGTATTAAGTCACTTTTGAAAGGCTAATCTAGACGTTTAACGTTCTGAAGTGATGCTTTGGTTTATTTATAGCGTAACGTGGGAGGATTATATCATGTAAAAAGCACATTTGTGCGATCAATTTCAGCTAATTTCACAAGTGGTCCAAAAACTGACGTTCAGCTTTGACTGGTCATCCTATTTGTGGAAATAAAATTGAAAGAAAACTTTTTCTGTCGAAGCCTGTATGTAAGGAAAGGATTAATCGATTAAGATCTGCACTTAAATCAATCATAGAAACCGAAATTGATCTTTAAGGAGTGGAGCTTGCTAATGCAATTACTGATAGGAATTACACGAGGTTCAACGTTGTCATAACTTTACCCACGTCAAACAGAAGTGAATAATTTAAGTAAGTCTCGAAAAGAATGCCCCAATTTTGTTATGCAGATAACTAGTGATAACTCTAAAAAGACTGAAATGAAAAGTTGTTGAACACTGCTATAAATACAGTCACAAATGTGCCACTGTTTTACTTGGAAGCTGAGTTTTTTTGTGGTATTGTGTCTTGCTACTCCGAGACGTGAATTTTTATTTGATTTGAGTATTTGATTATTGACAATATATTGTATTTGAGCTAAAATATCTATCACGCGTGTGATTGTTAAAACTCCAGGGGCTAGACAGTGACAAACTCATACGAGGTGTAAATATGATTATTACATTTGTTATTTTCATAAAATCAGGAAATCCAATATTGTTGCCTAGAGTGGCGCTATGAGATGTGCAATCCAACCTAACCTCAACGCAATGAGGACGTCATTACCTTCTACCCTTGAATTACTGTACTGTCTTTAATAAAACTTGTCAAGTCATCATTTTTGCGACTGAAAGAATACCAGAACACGTACAATACTTCTCTTTTTGCAAAACAGTTGAAAGAGCCAATAATTATAGCATCCGCAATACAAGGCGCGTAGCGATATAATAGCAATCCAGCAGTAATGAGACGATCGTTACACTACACACCTAAAAGCGAGGTGCGTCTGTCTTTCTTATTCTTCTTCTCTTTCTTCTCGAATACAAATAAATCACTTTCTTATATACATAATTTTTACAAGGTAAATTTATACATTACATCACTATTACAACTAAAAAACATCAAGTAAGCACTCTTGAGTGACTTATAACTCTTAGGAATTTCTGATTGCACAATTAATGGGACACCAGCTATGTCAACAATGTTGATCTGTTTGACATCAATACTTGGTGTCTTGAACAACGAGTTTCTATGGTAACCATACACATCAATAATACGGGCCCAAAACTACTATATACACGTTTCTTTGATTGCCAAGGCCTTTGGTATGCCGTTGGACAACAACAATCAACAGATTGAAAAGTACTGAAAATAGACGCATGACGTTTTTATCAGTATTTGGGGAAAACAGAGCATATGTGACCAGCCACAACGAAACATGTGCTGAGGTCATTTTTTGACAAATTGAGGTTTTTGTACAATTGAATTCTGCATTCATTTCTTTTTGTTTTGATGTACGTATGAACAATGTGAGTTACTTAGATTAGACGTTACAGGTATTTTAAGGAAAAGTAGAACAGAGAGCACACAAGAGACCATAAAATGCAAAACTTATGTGGGAAGGCCTTTTCTCTTGGGTTGGTTTTCAGCCAAGGCTCAAGCATCTCCAGACTACCTCTCATGCATGGTTGGGCCCTTCAGCCGAAGCCCCGACCAAGAAGAGACCAAAGCTCTACACTTGATCATAGCTAAGAGACCGAGAAGCGAATTCTGCAGTATGACGTAGATCAACAAAGGTGCCATAAAAACTATTCTTCAACTCGTGTCGGTTTATTCAGAATGTGGACCTTTTTTAAGCCAGGGAAGTGTTGAAGGACGTAGGGNATTTGGGGAAAACAGAGCATATGTGACCAGCCACAACGAAACATGTGCTGAGGTCATTTTTTGACAAATTGAGGTTTTTGTACAATTGAATTCTGCATTCATTTCTTTTTGTTTTGATGTACGTATGAACAATGTGAGTTACTTAGATTAGACGTTACAGGTATTTTAAGGAAAAGTAGAACAGAGAGCACACAAGAGACCATAAAATGCAAAACTTATGTGGGAAGGCCTTTTCTCTTGGGTTGGTTTTCAGCCAAGGCTCAAGCATCTCCAGACTACCTCTCATGCATGGTTGGGCCCTTCAGCCGAAGCCCCGACCAAGAAGAGACCAAAGCTCTACACTTGATCATAGCTAAGAGACCGAGAAGCGAATTCTGCAGTATGACGTAGATCAACAAAGGTGCCATAAAAACTATTCTTCAACTCGTGTCGGTTTATTCAGAATGTGGACCTTTTTTAAGCCAGGGAAGTGTTGAAGGACGTAGGTGGTGTTTTCTGGTCCTTTGCTAAAATGACAACTTGACGAATTCCTAATCTAAAGTTTGTTCTGAAGAATCTCCTTCATTCTTTTGCGATTGCATCTTAACCTGAATATTATCACCTGTTCAGAACTGCTTAGTCTGTAGTAGAGACAATTCTTGTTAAAATGGTAATCATTCCATCCGTTTTTTATTGCACCCTTTGCGAGCATTTTGGCCTTCTTTAGGTCTGTACCTTCCTTTTAAGACCTTTCTTGGCAAGTGGCCAGGTAACCACTGTAGAACTGTTGCTGTTGTCGACTGTAATTTGTATACCGGTAACAATTAAAACACTTTTTACTGGAAAGCTCCTGGCTAACTCTAACTTAATTTGGAGGTTATTTTAAGGCAAGTAACATGGGCCTTGTAAATCCGTCATTTAATCTTCTGATTTCCTAAATTACCCAGTGCTAATTTAAGCCAATAAAAACAAATAAAGCATAGGAGCACCAACCGTTTCTTGCTCCTTTTTTGAAGACAGATCTGTCTTTTAAAGATGACCTACACTTTGTCTCTAGAGCCACATGATAATGACAGCAAGACACGAGTCTTCTATCTTGGTGTACACAACACTTAATACTCCTGTCTGTTAATGTTATCCACATATACTCGAGCTACTCAGCAGATAAACACAAAAAAGACGATTTTGTTCTGAAAATTGATTATTGCCAATTAGACTGTACAGTACGAAAATAAGACTTTTCCATTGAATGCCTACAGAAAAAGAGTACTGATATTCAGCTAAATGGTAAAAATGTGCTTGAAAATGTAGTGGAAGATAAACAGAATTTGTATGATTTTTATTTGATTCTTTTCCTCTTGGTCTTGTTTTATCTCTTCTACCAGTCTCCTCTCCTTCAAGTACTTCTTGACGTCACTCACCAATACAATTTTTATCTCTCTTTGGTCGTATGCCTACACCAATCCAAAATCCTATCCAATATCTCCGACCACTTGAGTTATATTCCTGATCTTTTTAGCTTTCACTTTTGTCAGTCCTGGTTACTCTACCTATCCTTTGCAAGTCATTTATCACAAACGCTCCAGAGTATTTCAAAGCTTTCCTCAATACAACTTGTAAAGTATTAATGATTGATTAATAACTAAGTACAAGTCTAAAATAGGTAAAACCATCACATAAAACAGGGGTGTTGATAAATAATGATTGAGATATTGAAAGGTGATAGGGTTTATGGCTACAAAGAAAACAAGTTCAGTCACGACAAAATGTTGTATAATAGGGAGCCGAAGTTCATATATTCTCATGTTCATCTCCTTTGGGTATTTGGTACTTACAGGAGATAACTACTTGTTCTCGGTATAAAGGTGTTCTGTCAAGTGAAAAATTGTCACTTAATAAAATATAAAATATCTTTTGAAACCACAAGCGTTGTCAGTAAAATGACAAACTAGTTCACAAGCACCAACCTTTTTTGACGTTTCTGATCTATAATGCTTTATAAACGTGAAAGAATTAGAGCCACAAGACCTGTCAAAATACAGACTGCAAAAATGGGGAGAGAGACACACAGAGACAGAGAGACAGAGACAGAGACAGAGACACAGACAGATAACGAGAGACAGAGAGAGACAGAGAAACAGAGAGAGAGGAGAGAGAGAGAGAGACGAGAGAGACAGAGAGACAGAGAGAGAGAGAGAGAGAGAGAGAGAGAGAGAGAGAGAGAGAGAGAGAGAGAGAGAGAGAGAGAGAGAGAGAGAGAGAGAGAGAGAGAGAGAGAGAGAGAGAGAGAGAGA
>RDPX01000049.1:2378219-2420386 GCA_003991215.1 Morbakka virulenta | reverse complement strand
TATATATATATATATATATATATATATATACTCAATCTACAGACAGTACTGTTTCGCCCTTTGTGGGTTCATCAGTGCAGCACAGAGTTTCTGAGACATTACTCTCAGGCCATGTTGCAGGAGCAAGCACAGCTTAAGAAGTTATTGTGGGATCCTGTCAGAGTGCTCAAACTACGCATGCGCAGTGAGCTCCGCATTACGCAAACGACAGGTTCCCATCTCAGATAGAGTGCTCAACCAAACTTTCGTAAGGGAGCGTAATACATATACGTAATATATATATATATATATACAATGAACAGAATTTAGTATCTATATCACAATGAATATTAAACAGAGTTTACTGCATCGTATGCCACTAAGCGCACACAAAGTTTTATTTATCTGACGCAAGTAATGTTTCCTCAAATGAATATTATGTTAATTGTACACGTATTGTGAACGCACAAAGAAGTATTTTAAGTCTACAGCCAGGGTAAGATATTAAAAGCTTTATATCATTCGCAGAAAGCTTTTGCTGGGAGGGGACAATGGACAAGGTACAATTCTACCCCGAATTTTTAAGGAACTTCCTTAACGCATTGTAACTGTAACAGTGAATAGATTGAGGAACGGCTTCAGGGCAGCTACGCAAATTCTAGACAAAATTTGATTAATTGACATTCTTTTGAACCTTCTGAGGTTCGAATCGATTCGAAGAAGCTGGTTAGATATTTATCCACTTTTACTCTATTGTACCTGCCAGTAATGTTAAGCTAGTTGTATCATTCCTGAACAGGCAATTTATGTATGTATGTATGTATGTATGTATGTATGTATGTATGTATGTATGTGTGCATGTATGTATGTATGTATTTTTAAATATGTGTGTATATATATTTTTTTTCTATGTGGGAGTGTGTGTGTGTGTAATAACTAACGTGGTTACAAAGCTAAGCTAATGGTAAATGGTCATTTACAGCCTGGTCCACATGCTAGCAATATCAAGCATGTAAAGTCTTACTTCAGCAGATACCAGCAAACATATCAAGTCTTGTAAGTGTATTAAATTAAACCTTTCATGCCAATTTGAAACACCGAACAGATTTATTAAACAGAATTTAGCCTTGGTATATCGGGCTTATCAGGAAATTGTGCACTGGGAGACAACAACACGAACATTTGTAACTAAGTAATTCAGGTGTTGGCGCAAATTGTACAATGGAAATTATAATCCGTGCAACCAGTCTTTCAAAGGTCACTGGCAAATGGGAAAGGAAAACAGCACGTGACAGCATGTCTGGAGTGCAAATAACGTTAGACCACCTCATACACAGAGCAACACTGCTCAATGCACTTGATCGTGTATCATGACGATTTTCGACGACAACAACAGGCTAAGACAAAGTAACAAGTCACACAACTACAGTATTATTGAGAAGACACGTCAAGGAATGCAAAAAATGTATTATGACTTCGGATTTTGTCTCCAGTGTGTCACAATACTTAATGAACTGACTGCAGTAGATGCAGACTATTGCTTCCTGTGCGGCCTTTTAATAGTCAGATTTCTTTCCTGGTGGTCCGATCGTACTTTGCACAAGAATTTAAAGCCTTTTAAATCAGAGAGTTGAAATTTTCAAACTCCAGTTTCTTTTTTAGGATAAAGATATTTTAGAATGTTTTTTCATGAGAAAAGACGTGTAGGAATAAGCTGTATTAAATATTTCTTCTTAAAACATACATTATGATACAGTTTTTTACAAGACCACCAAACCATTCTGAAATCTAGTGACTTCCTTCCACCAATTGAGGGAGCACATGCAAACAGGACAAAAGGTTGCAATGATATGTTATATGCAATGATACGTTGCTATCAAAATTTTCTTTTTGGATTTTGGGCCATAAAAAGGAGTGTTTTTTACATTAATAGATAAATTACAGGGCGCAATCAACAACCTTCGTAACAAAAGGCCCTCACATACATACACAACGCTCAGGCACAAGAAAAAGAGTATAAAGGAAACTGCTTTATTTACAATATGTACACAGAAATATAATATTATAGTATGGAACAACAAATAGTGAGTTGTATTTATAAAACATTTCTATATTTTAAAAAATATAATCGTCTGTGTCACCATCTTTATCAGGTGGTCATAGGATCAAGGTTCTTTTGAGTGACCTCTCTTCCAGTAGATACCTTTTCTATGCTGGCGTTCCTCAAAGTTTCATCTTGGGTCCACTTTATTTTTACTCAATGGCGTAGCGTCATGGTCTGCAAGATATTCAGTGTATACCCTGAGGTTTCGGAGGAACATTTTCTGTTTATTGAAACTAATTTCCTTCGGTAAATTCTTTTGTAAAATTGGAACTCATGACCAAGCCCCCTCATCATTAATTTGAAACTGAGTTTGACCATATTCAACCGTTTATTGAAAGTGATTATTGTCTGCAATAATTTCCGTTCCCTTGTTTGATTGAATTTGTACTGCACATTAAGGCATTTGCCTTGATTTTACGTCTGGTGGGCCGCAAGAGAGAACAAGCCCTTGAAAACACACCAGAGTGTACATTCCATTGTTTTTCAACTCAGCAACGTCACAAAGCAGCTGGCATCCTTAATCCTCCTATTTTAACCAATTTGCGAACCCAATGAATTTTATGAATAAATTACTTCCAAACGGACTGAAACAATTGAAAAGTTAGTTGAAAATCGGCCTGCCTCCTGCCAGGCTCAAAATAAATCACGTTTCAGGGAATTTAGAGAGTAGTTTCATGTTGTATTTCGGTAAATACTTTCATGCTACGCTAGTGTTCTTACAATTTATTTACGTATTTATTCATTCACTTATTTATTTATTTATTTATTTATTTAATAAGATTCAAACAGGTTACATGGCAATCAGTAAGTAAATAATATGACTGTTTTTCCTACGAGACCAATTACTAAACTTAGTTTTGAGTGTGATTTGGAATAAAAAACCCGAGTTTCATTTCTAAAATTTCAAATCTCCCGAACGAGGTTAGGGCCATTTGAAATTTTTGAAAGGAAACGAGGGATTATCACTTCAAAATTACCCGAAAAACCCCCAAGTTATTTCTAATCAAATATTTTTTGTAATTATATGACAAAATTCTCACTTAAGGTGAAAATATCAAATCAGTGAAAAATAAAGCCAAGAGTCCTAATTTTACAAAATTTATTGGAGCCAATCATATGAATTGTTTAAAAAACACTGTACTCTGATTGGCTAGAAATTACTCATACTTTTTTTTATGAAATGAATTGCTTCGAATTTATATTGTGTAATTAACAGGGTGATTACAGATTAATCACCCTCACATTCGCTTTCCAGCTCGTCACATGAAATCAGTCATATAATTACAAAGGGAAAAGCCCAATAAAACACAAACAAAAAGGATCGAATGCAATTAATTTCAGACGCTTAATATAGACTATGCTAAAAACAGGAAATATATAAGCGTGTCATCAAATTCTGAAAAACTTAAAAAAATTGCTCCGTATTTTCTTGGCCTCTAATTTCATTTAGCAGAGTGTTGTATTTCTTTGCATCAAAGTGAAAAACTATCTTTTTGTCGATTCAAGTTTCATTTTTGGTAATATTAGCAGATTTTTATTATTTCTAGTTGAATAATTAATTAAAACTTAATTCATTCATTAATACAATAAAAAGAAGAAAAATTACATTCTATGGGCACATTAAGCGGTACAATTCCCTTCAAAAAATGATAATGGAAGGCACTGTTGAAGGTAAGTGAGGAAGAGGACGGAAAGGGATCATATGGAGAGGCAACATTGCTGATATGATGAAGGAAAGCATCAACGGGTGTGCTAATTTGGCATCGGACAGACAAGTATGGAGGACTATGACAGCCTCTTTGAGATGGTACTCCGGTAAGGTAATTAATGTAGTCCGAGAAAAAGGGATGGTTGTTTCTTTGTGACATTTTTATCGACCGGGCGCCATTGCTGATGCCAATAAGGTTTTGAGCACGTTGGTTCAATTTCGATGTTGCTTCGTTACGGCTTGTTTCATGGTTAAAGTTAGTTAGTGAAAAATAAGTTAACAATGGTATGATAAAGGCTTGATAAATCTTAAATCTGCTGCAGTATTTGTTAAAAACGGTCTCATTCTTTGCAATAGTCTCAGTGTCGAAGATACCTTTACACTGATAGATGAGCAATGATCGTCCAATGTGAGTGATTTATCCAATTGTACACCCAACTATTTGTAGTTGTTGGTAACACTGACAATTTTTGAGTTATGTTTAATTTCAATGAGTCTTCTTTATTTGTTGAGTTTCGCTTTTGTGGTGAAAACCATGATTTCCGTTTTTCCTTTTTTCTTATACAAGAGTGATGCATTATCCTAAAGCCATTCAGGGAGGAACTGAACTGTCTTGCGATAGAACTTTTTCGTTTTCGAATTTTTATAAATGATCTACCTGATCGTATCCTTTTTAGGTTAGGAATATTTGCTAATGTCACTACCGTTTATTTCTTCTTGCACAAAGGACAACTCTCCCGGAAAAGTTATAATGACGAACCGCCTTGAGGATGATCTTCACACCATTTTTGAGAAATGAAAAAATATGACTGCTTGCTCTCAATGAGTGGAAAAGTAAGGGCTTTTTTTTTCATGAACTGTCTCCAGTTAGCATGAATGTTACGACTTTCAAGATCTTTGTTTGAAATCCTATCTCAAAACTATTGCTTCCTTGAAAGTTGGCTCTCGTTGTCGTGCGTAAATGTGTCTCTCTTAGTAGAACGTTCTATATCTTTTCAAATAATCAGTACGAAGATGTGGGGAATACTGTTCCCAGATATGGTGCATTACTCGTACCCATTTGAATCGTTGGGCCTGAGGGCAAAGGAGGATTTCTTGCCTGACTGCCCCTGTACTTTCTGGGACCCTCAAAGCCCTTTCAAACTAAGAGAGATGACGCTGGACTGTGTCATCTCTCTTACTTTTCAACTGTTACTTCCTTTACTGACGTTTGGGCACAATGATCATCATCAGTCACGCTATTCGTCGTTGGTCGACATGGCGCCCTCTATTACACGTGTAATGTCTCTCCTGTGCTTTCTATCTCTTGCTGCTTCTTCTATTTCCTCTGTTGCTATTTTCAAGTTGTTGCTTATCATAGCTATCCATAGCTATACATGCTATCCATAGCTATCAATGCTATTTTTGCTGGACTTTTTTCTGGCAGTCTCAATAGATGTCCCAGCCGTTGAATGCTTCTCACTTTTATTCTTTTTGACCATCTTTTTCGCTTTGTCCTTTCCCACATTTCTTTGTTGCTGATTTTGTGTGGCACAATGAATGGGTGGCCTAAAAATGAAAAAAAAATGGCGGACCTCGTTTCCATTAGAAGCAATTGTTGTCTGCTGAAACAATAGAAACTCCCCCCAGTCTTTTCTCACATCAGTGATTGCAAAACACCAAAATGAAAATAATCGTGACAAGGAAATTATTAATCAGTGGACCTGGTAAAAAGCGGAAAAGACTTTTATATTGTAAAATGATATTTGTAAACCTTTTTAATTCACAGAAAAAAATTTCCGTATTTTAGTGATGTAAGAATTTATTGCTGAAGTGGAATCGTTTTTTTGCCTAACATCTTAGCTGCCACTGAATCCCAAAATGGGTGAATTTCCTGTGCATAAGGCTTGCTTTCATGGAGATTCTAAGCTACTAGCTGAACTGTTAAGGGATTATAAAGTTGATGAAAAGGATGTCTATGGTATGTTTACAGAAATGAGGATTTTTATTAAAATTTTCCTTGTGTGTATAGCTCAATTTGGAACTTTTAAACAGATGGGGTCAAGACAGAATTCGATGGCCAGAATATATCGGCACTGTTTACATTTGATGAAATTAAGCCACAGTGGATAACGGGTTTTAATTTGCGTCTTAATGAAAACAGGGAACTTTGACCAAGTAACGGTTATGGTATTATCGAGGCTACGGTATTTATTGTCTTACTTATGTGTAAAGAATTGGATAATCTTAAGAATTACTAGTCTGATGTTAATATTGGTGTGTTGGCAAGTGCTGGATATTGAGATGACTTATGTTGATCAACACATCGCGTTCCATCGCATTTGTTATGAAAATCACGTATCAGGTACGCAATACTTCCCGCTGGGGAAGCTACAAGTGAACACTGAAAGTTGGCAAAGGTACAGATTTCATGCTTTCGTTTGTATGGTACGATTTCCATTCATAGGATATCCCATTTCAAAGAGCTAGTTAATGTACCTGAAGTTTACTCAGGTTTGTGTCCTTGTTTGGCTACGATCGGAGAAAAACCTGACCTGAAACTTAGCCAGCCGTAACATCGTAAGATCCAAGACATGATAAACACCCAGGGTACCGAAATGAATCAATCGAAACAGCCAAACAAAAATTTGTTTTTGTCTAGACTTGCTTCATACCCTACAAGTATTATATTCATCATATGTTGACATTCCTTGTTCCCTAACTCAACAAAACATGTTCGGCGCTATTCTGGTATCGTATCCCTTCCCGTTAAAACCCATGGTAACCCTGAATCTAAGAGCTTTATCATGTCATGAGTCGTAAGCTCTTTTGAGCTACGTTTCGAGAGATGCTTCATCCACCTTCAGGCTCAAGATCGGAACGTAGCTCAAAATAAGTTTACGACTCATGAAATGATAAAACTCTTAGAACTAGGGTTTCTTCTGAGTCCATAAAGTTCAGAATTTTCAGGATTATGAGAAACATAGAGATGATATTCTTCAATCTTGCCGACGTCTGGAAAGAACAAAGATCAAGATTGCTGAATTTACCAATCACTTAAAGTTATCCTTGAGATGCCTACGCAGGTAACCCCGCAGAATAGCAGATATTCACGTACCTTTAGGATCCCCAATAATTGAACATTCATCTGCCGTATGTTTCTTTGCCGTACGACCACCAACAGTTTACCGTTCAGATGGATTTTGAACGGTGTTGATCCACGTAATTTGCAAACGTTTTACTGTTCATCCTACGGTAGACTTACAGCAACGAAACAATCGGCAGATGAAATTTCAGTTATTAGGGGTTGTAAAGGTACGTGATTTTCTGTTATTTTGAGAGGTTACGTACAATTTTTTAGTGGGGGAAGGGGGAGGGCAATTCCAGAATAACTTTCTCCCAGAGGTCCACCCTGGTGGTGTCGATCAAACACGTTCCTTTCATACATGAAGATGACTCTTCACATATTAAGAGTTTCTTTTAAGTTTTTCATCTTTGTTCAGACCTTATGTTATAAGGTATTACATAAATATTTCATGTTTGTAATCATCAGGACATAGATTAGATAATATGAAAATCTAGTTGGCAGATTATTAATCTGATGCCAGGCAGTTATCATTCTAAGCAGGCTTGTTAACTTATTGCCAAACTTGGCCAACCCTTTATCAACCATTGTTATTGGTATGCTCTCAGCATGCCCTTCATACATCTCTTCTGTTTACAGCCCCAAGTATGCTACAGTGTAGAATAACAACTTGTTTATCACAGCAACGACACCAATGATTCAGACAGAGTTACAGCTTGATGAGCCATAAGCATAAATGGTACACAAATAATCTTGAAAATTCTGAACATTATGGACTCAGAGGAAACTAAGAGGTACTTCTTCCATTGTCAGGCTATTGTGTAGAGTAGCCTGATGATGGGAGAAGTACCTCACGAAACATAGCTCAGAAAAAGCTTACTATTCATAACATGATAAAGCTCTTACATCTATAAATGGTTCAATCATTACACAAAAATAAAACTTGTTTTGTTTGTCAGGTTACATCAGAATTTTGTCCTTATAAATTTGAAATGTATTTGTGGCTTAATTACTTTTTTTACAAAATCCAGTAGAACATATAACAGGACAATTCACAGACAATTTTTTGTACTGCAAGGACTAACACAAGTAACAAGACTAACCAGGAACATTGATTATGAATTTTCATCGTGACATTCACAGAAAGTAGACAAAACATTTAAAAAAAAAAATTTGATTCACTGAACAATCATCACTAGAGCTTCACAAAGATTAAATACATTTTAACAATACACAGAAAAGAAATGGTTTGCTTCACATACTAACTGTAGATGTGCTGTACTATTTAAAACTATCTTTTGTATCTCATATAGTGCACCAATCACAACTGGTATAGTGGTCATTTTAAGGTGTCACATTTTCTGAATCTCTATTTCCAAATCTTTGTATTTGGAGAGTTTCTACAACACTTTGGCAGATACATTTCTATCTGATGAGTACCTCATGTGAATCAGAAGACATGTGTTGTTTTTCTTGCCTTTGATGACAATGTCAAGTTGATTGGCCTGGATAATGTTGTCAGTGTGATTTGGAAAATCTCACAAGATTGTACACTTTCCTTCTTCAGTTACTGACTCAGTGTGGTGTTCATACCAGTTTCAGTTATTGGTATCAATAGCAAATGTTTGGCAGATTTTCCAGTGAAGATACTGACCAACACTGTTGTGTTGATTCATGTACTCTCCTGGTGTTAAGATAGTACAGATCTGCATGTTGCATCAGTGCCATTATGCAAAACATTAGCCTGGTAAAGTTGAATAAGTAGTGGTCTTGCACAACAAGAATTTTTTTTTTCTTTTTATCTTTTTAGTTTGACAAAACATTTAAATTGTATTAGTTTTGATGTTGCATAAGAAAATCAGTTTAATTTTTAGTACATTGATCTTGTGCAGCAGTAATGAGTGATTCAGTTTCTCACTTTATGTTCCACTTCTGAGCCATGCCCATGACATTTCATCAGCTTTATCCATCATTTCTGAACTGTCCATATATTGTTTTTTCTTTCCACCTGTTTTTTCTTTCTGTGGCCCCTTGTTTTTTAAGGACATCAACAGTTTTCTCAGATGCTCCATACCAATCTTTTGCTGCCCATATTAGTCTTTCATTACTTTTCTCAACATAATCTCCAAAATAGAGCACTGAATTCCCAACACACTCTTCGATTGAGGTAAACCCACTGTCTTTTCTTCCTACATGTTGTCTGTCAACATCATCCTTTGGGTGGAGAGCTTTGTGCATTGTGAGAAGTTTCCTGGTTCTCCTGTCCATTGCTTTTAGGTCATCTACTGTCCAATCCAGGAAGGGCTTAGAATATCTCATTAGTAATACTGCCCAGGTGTTAATCCCTTTTATCAGGTTCCTGCTGTTTAACTTGGTTTCCAGTATTTTCCTTACTTGACGAAGATATTCTTTACAGATTTTTTTCTTCATCTTATTTTTCATAATTGTATCACCCTCAAAGATTCCCAGATATTTGTATCCTTCTGCACCATTTAATACCTTGATGGCATTGTCATGCAGCAGCTTTATTCCATTTCAATTTGACATTTTCCCACTTTTCATTATCACTACTGCACATTTCTCAATCCAAATTTCCATGCCAATATCTGAGCTGAATACTTTAACTGTCTGAATCAATGTATCAGGGTCTGCTTCTTCTTTTGCAAAAATCTTCAAATCATCCATGTAGAGTAAATGGTTGATTTTACCCTTTGTTCTGGAAACGTTATAACCATTCTTTGATTTTCTATTCCTCCTTGGATGTTAAGTTCTGCAAGGGTCTCTGTTCCAGAAGAAAATTTCACCTTCCAAGACTCCATTGAATTTTTTACTAGGCATGACACATTACCAACAACTTTAAGCATTGGTAAGCATTCCGAGATTATTATGCTTTTGCTACTTGTTTTCATTGGGAAAAGTTATAAAGTGCAATATGGCACTGCAAAGTGGGATTATTAAAGCAAAGCATACAGACCTACATCAACTGAAAATACAATATATTTTCCACAGCCATCTACCACTTTAATGAAAGTTAATACCACCACATTAACACACAATAACCAGGATTATGGTCCTTGTGAGTATGAAAAGAAAGAGCATTTGCTGCAGGTGCTATTGTGAAAGAACCGAACACCTATTAGAGAACTGTCATGTTCACATCTCAGACATGGAAGACTTATTGGAATCTGAAAGTGAAGTCTAAGAGAATTATGAGCTACCAAAGGAAATATTTAAAACCTTACCCAGAAGCTTGTTGAAAACAGGAGTTGAGTTATTATGACAGAGTCAGAGAGGGCAAATGGTCTTGGGACTCTATTAGCATAAGAAAAAGTCTCACCAAAAAACCCAGCAATCTTCAGACCAGTAACACTATAACCCATAATGTCAAAAATAGTTACATACCTTATTTGCAACAGACTATACAACTTTACATATAGTAAACACAAGCCCAGTACCTGTTAAAAGAGGTGCATTAGAAGGGGATAGCATATCATAATTTAGCCCTGTTATCAATGCCTTAAATTTATATCGTCAAACAAAAAAAGATCAAATATATCCTGGGTTACCTCTGTGATGGTTATTTGGCTCCAAAGCACTGGGCACAGTTTGCAGATGACATTGTCATTGTGTCATCTTTGGAAACAGACAAGCAATACCTCTCCAATGCATTTACCAAATGGGATTCATGGGCTGGAATTATTATCATAGTTGAAAAATGTCACATACTTGGGATAGTGAAACAAGTTATACAGTATAAACCTGTGGAAATGGCTTCAATGTTTACTTATCCAATAATAATTTTAACATACACTTGATGAACCAATGTATCAAAGATCCTGTATTCAAGGAAGGTGATTCATACCTTTGCAAAATAGGTTTACTTCAACTTCACAAAATCAAACTTTGCCAGTGTTACATATTTTCAAAAATGAAATAGTAAATGAGATTTACTATTTACAAGCTTATCAGAACATTAGTTAGTGAAGAGGTAGAGGGAAAATTCAACCAATATTACCATAAATGACTTCAGATTCTGATCAGTGGAAACTCTTCCACCTTACCATGCTAAAGGGAAACTTGGTTTGAACCTGAACTCAGCAAAATGTAAACCAAAAGTGCAAATTTGGAAACATCATTCCATTCTAAAATCCCATTGTAAGTTTTTAATTCAGATATCTTGTATCTTCAAGTTATATGCAGACCTGGCAGCCATTCCAAATTCATCAGAAATATTTTGCAGAGACCCACCTGAACTAGTCATTAAAGGGAATCTTGAAATCACTGGCATCAAGCTGACATGTTTGTATGAGACCAATATTGAGTCACTGCAAGAATTTTAAGAAAAGGATACAATCACTTACATCAGGATCATTGCACTCCATTGTCACAGTTCTCCCTCATTCTTATTGAAATTACTAGCCTAGAGTTTGTTACACAAAACTTAAAGATACTGGTGATCCACGTTAAGCAGGCCTGAGTTTAGATGATGGTTATGACAGAAATAGCTGATGTAGAAGCCTATGGTACATCTAATAGTCTTAAAGAAATATGGATTCAAGCCTGGTAGAGAGTAACACAATAGTGATAAAATAGGTATAATGCCACTCCCTCAAATAACCTAATCCCTGTCACTGTGCAGGTCTGCACTGTGGAAATACAAAACAGCTGTATCCAGCCTTTTCCAGTAGCCTGACAATGGAAGAAGAAATCTCAAAATGTTACACAGAAAAAGCCTATGCCTTGTTGCATGTTGCAGCACTTATATACTTGGATTCCACTGGGTCCATAAAGTGAATGAATTGTCAAGAGATTTGTTTGAAGTTATTTTCATATAAGCTATTTCCTGTTAATGTCATGGAAGTGTTAATGGTGCTAGGGTTATATACCCAGATTTAATTAAGTATGGACTTGTTAATTTTTTTTTTGGAATGATCTAATGTTATATTTTTGACTTCCCTAGCCATAAGAATTTTTCATATATTCTGACACCTTAAAAAATGACACTAATCCCAAGAAAAGATATTAAATGTCAGAAAGTTGTTTCTTTTTATTTAAATGTTGTGTTTCACCCATATGGTCTTTGCTACAAAAAATGTCTCTATACAAGAATAAGCTAAGCTTGAGTAATGAAAAGACCGTGTCTACAGAGCATTGCATACATGAACACAAAGTTTTGGTATGAAAATTATGCTTAAATGTTTAAGCCAATTTATCTGAGTGTTTTTCTTACGATTTAACTAACATTTATGGTATATTTTGAGGTTTTGTGTAATTTTCCTTAATGGTAATCTGCAATTAAATAAACAGTCCAACCCATGTCTTCATGGGTTAATAAAAGACTTGTTGAAATCATGGTCACTGTAATGATTGTAAAGGTTATTATGTTGAGATACTTTGTTTTCTTGTGTTTTTTTAAGAGATGCATCTAGATACAAAATGCTTCTACACTAGTACAGTCAAAACTGCATAAGTTGACCACTTTTTGGATGACATAAAAATGGCCACCTTAGAGGGATGGCCATCTTATATGTACAGTAACATATAACATATATATATATATATATATATATATATATATATATATATATATATATATATATATATATATATATATATATATAATATATAATATATATATAATAATATAATATAANCAATTCGATGCAGACATATTTTTTTATTGCTCTACAAATGTAACACTCTATTGTGGGCTGACATAACTGATATATATATATATATATATATATATATATATATATATATATTCGACACAGGAAATGACTAAAGAAAGTATGCCAACATTTACTTGAGTAAATCAAATATTTATTTATTATTTCAAATTTTCGTCTGTCTACAACAGACTTTATCAAGAAACTCAAATATATATATATATATATATATATATATATATATATATGAAGTAGCTTGGGTGGGCTTTATGATGGTCATTTTAGATGAGTGGTCATTTAAGCAGTTTTGACTGGTTTTAGAAAAGAAATTCTCAGGAAAACAGCTTTTGCTGCAATCTATTTTTTTTTAAGTATTTTTTTTTACATAACCAAGTGTATTGCACTGCAAATATTATTGTTTACAATGACTTTTGTTGGTCTTTTTTAGGCTGTACACCCCTACATATAGCTGTTATGCTTGGACGAAAAGGTATGCTTCATACTGTTTCAACCTCCTTTGCCATCAAGCCCAACTACATTACCAAAGCTAGAGAAACAAGGCAAAATGAAAATTGCTACAAAAGTAGAACTGACTTTGGTCATGTTATAAAAATTTGGTGCTTTATCAGTAAAACTTATGTTGACCCATGAAAATGTGTAAAATATGTTTAGCAATGACAAAATTTTAATATTTATTTTTTAAATTCAGTATTGCATTAAATGTACTGATAAGGATATTAATGCAGTGTTTTCAATTCAGGGTGTTGATTTTAGACTTCCTATTTTACTTGCCTAGCCATGTTGCCATTACTTTGTTAAGTTTTACCTTGCCTCTTCTATCCTGTTGCTAGTTTCCTTTCACTCAATATTTACTGGAATAGACATTTTTTCCCGAGAGATAAATTTGGTGGCATTGTTGGTGATATCATATCTTTAGTACTACATCTAGATATTTGCTGTTTGCCCCATATTCATGAAATAAACAGTTTGCTGTAATAATATGTAGTAATTTTTCCCCATTTTACATGATGATTAACACCATTTGGATCAAGAATTAATTTTTCATTGCGTTTCCAGAAATTATCAGACTGATGTGGATCTTAAGGTTAGACAATATTTGTTTATGAATATTGTATTTAGACCATAGTTTTTTAACATTGTTGAAAAAATCCAATAGCACATTTACTTTGATGTTATGGATCATGACAGCACATACTACTTTTATCCAGACCAGATACTGCCAGGTCTGGTATGACTAAAATAAGCAATTGAAATATATAATTGTATGTGCTTTTGATTTCTTTTCCTATAGAGTGTATAAACGTGCTACTGAATCATGGGGCAGATATTAGCATGAAGAATTCAAGTGGCTGGACACCACTAGCTGAAGCTGTTAGTTATGGAAACCGCCCATTAAGTAAGTATATCCAGCTATATATTACTGTATTGTTGGGATGTGTAATATATTAACCATATAGTGTGTGTAAAATAGTCACCATGTAGCTTGTGTCATACTGAGTTCCACAGACTATGCACTGATTAATGTGTTATCCAAATGTTCAGTTGTTGATGTTTTAATAAATAATTATGTATTTTAATTTTACCATCTTTAATTTCCGTTTTGTAGTAAAACTACTTTTACGAAAATTGAAGCAACAAAACAAAGATGCAATAGAAAGAAGAAGACCAAAGCTAGTTGCCACACTAAAAAATGTAAGGTACCTATTAATAGACTATTCCTACCAGAGTCTGAAATGCAATTAGGGGTAATATGACTTTAAACACTAAAACATCAATGTTGAAAATGAAAAATTGGGGACTTTTGATTAAATAAGCTTTGATGTCAGCCATTGCAATCAGTTGGTGGAGGACCAGAAAGTCATTGTAATTGTTTTAATTCAGGAGTTGGTCATATTTCCCAGATTCCTTCAATTTTATCTTCACAATGTTTTCCTTTCACAAACCAATTTACACAAAATATAATTGCAATAAAAAAAATATTATGGATATTTCCAAACGTCAGACTAAAATTAATGATATTGATATTTTTGGTGTTCATTTTAACTGCCTTTTCTCCTTGCTTTTGTGATTACCTTTTATTGAAAACATATTTCCAAATAAACAAACAGATAAACACCAAGCACTCATATATTCGTAGATTTTTGGTGGGGGTTGATTATATTGATAAGCATTGTTCATGGAGATAATATCACTGGATGTAGCATGAAACTGAGGTAGCTGGGGCCCAGGGGATTCTCTGAGTTCTCTGGAAATAAAAGAAGATTAACAAATAAACTTATAAAATATTTCTTTGAAAGAGTACCTTTTCACAAGTATTTTAAATGCTAGGTTGTACATCAGTACTACCATTTTGAAAAAATGTCAAAGAGCAAATTTGAGTTCAAGGATGTTGAAAAGGAGTCTGGGACATCTTCATAAGTATAGTGATCCCTTTTATCCAAGGTTGGTTGCTTTACTCTTCATTGATTTGTGTCCCCTCTGCCAGCCCTTTTCAGTAAAAACAACTGAATCACCCTCACTTTTTGACACAACTAGCAGCTGCTTCTTGTTCTCTATATTTTCCCTTATGGTCTCATTCCTTTGCCTTCTCAGCCATTGTGTGGATCCTTCCTTTTCATTTAAAATCTTCATGTTTTTTTTTCTTCTTTCATTTCTGTAACTATGCTTCATATAAAATTACTTCCAATAAATTGAGTTATTGTTATTAGTTATGACTATAAGATTTTTTTTACAAAATCTTGCCATAGCCAGACTTAGAGGCCAGACATCTATCCCAAAGCGCTAAGGTTCCAGCCTTTGCAGAGCAATCCAAACAATTACCAAAATAGTAGCTGTTGCGATTTGGTTACAAAATTATGTTATCTATCTATCTATCTATCTATCTATCTATCTATCTATCTATCTATCTATCTATCTATCTATCTATCTGTTAGGTTTGCTGTCCTAAGCTATTTCTTAGTGTTTTTGAGGTGGGTCCTCACAGCAGAAAAATATAAACGTTCTTTCAACGAAAAGCATACATCCGGGAACTGTCGATACCCGGATATCATTTTATTAATATTCATCAAACACAATAGATGTCACCACAATACATGGTTACCGGGTACACAGAGTTACGCTACAACATATCCTCCCCGTTAAGTTTGAAACACAAATGTTGAGAAAATCACCAGTTAACTACAAAGTTACAACTAAATCTAAAAAATGTTCGTACCAACACAAATGTTCACAGTTCGATGTCCTTTAAGTGTAGTAGAATGTTACTTAATAAACAATGTCCTAGTCCAACTATATAGAGTACTTAATCACTATTAAGATATAAGTTCAGTCTTTCGACTGGTTTGCGAACCCGAGAACTACGACGTAATTCCGGTTGAGCCGCAGGGTTTGCGGGTAGCGCTGGGTTATTTGCAGGAAGCGCAGGGTTAACCGATTCGGATCGAGATGGAGATCTTAGACGTCCCGGAACAGATTTGGGTTGAACATCACCGGGTGGTGGTTCTCGATTTTCCGGTTGTTGCTGCTGTGGACGAAATGTAGGTATGGAATCGGGACTCAGAAGCTCTAAATCCTCACATGGTTGATCTACATCTGGTGAATCGCAACGCCTCTCTCGGATATGATCAATGTGTCGCTTGAAGATACGACCATCATGCAACTGAACAGTGTATGATAACGGACCGTTCACAGAAATGATTTCACCTGAAAGCCAGTTGCTCTCGTCATGTATATGAACATAAACTTTGTCACCAATGTCAAATTTACGTTCTCGAGAATGCTTGTCATGTCTGTCCTTCATGGCAGATTGTTTCATGAAGACAGATCCTCGTGCGTCCGGTGTCAGCAGAGATATACGCGTACGTAAACGTCGGTTCATAAGCATCTCTGATGGTGATTGTCCAGTAGTAGCATGCGGAGTTGTTCGGTACGATAGCAACAATCGAGATAATCTTGTTTCCAGACTACCGTCAACGAGTCGCTTAAGTCCATGTTTCACAGTACGAACTGCTCGTTCTGCTAATCCATTCGAGGATGGATGGTACGGAGCAGTTAACACATGTTTGATACCGTTTTCAGTCGTGAATGTTTTGAATTCTGATGATGTAAAGCACGCACCATTGTCACTCACTATGATGTTGGGCAGACCATGTGTTGCAAAGCTCTGTCTCAGCTTTTCGATTGTTGTCGAAGAAGTGGAAGATGATGTTATATGAGCATCTATCCATTTTGAATGTGCGTCAACAATGACTAGTATCATCTTGCCTTGAAAGGGTCCAAGATAGTCAATATGAACGCGACACCAAGGTTTATCGGGCCACTCCCATGGATGCAATGGTTGTGAGGGTGGCAACGGTCGTGATCGTTGGCAAGTGTTACAGTTTTTTACTTTGTTTTCAATGTCCGCATCCTGATTAGGCCACCATACATATGAGCGAGCCAACGACTTCATGCGTGTCATGCCTGGATGTGTGTCGTGTAACAGTTCGAGAACTTTCAATCTACAGTCAGTAGGTATGATAACTCGAGCTCCCCATAGAACACAATCGTCCTGAATACTGAGCTCATTCTTGCGAGACTCGTAAGGATGGTATTGTTCACGTTGCGAATTATCAATCGTTGCTGGCCATCCGTCTAGCACGAATTTATGTACTTGGGATAAAACTGGGTCACGTCTTGTCGCTTTCCTGATTGTTCTTACGTTCATGACAGTGTTGTCCATGTTTTCCAACATGTTCACGACGTCCCCTGGTGTTGGTGAATAGCTCGTTGTTGTCGATAATGGTAATCTGCTTAGAGCGTCTGCATTGGAGTGATCTTTTCCCTTGCGGTACACAATTGTGTAGTCGTATGCGGATAGCATTAATGACCATCTGATTAGTCTTGGAGACGCGGTCAACGGTACTGATTTCATCTCACTCAACAATGTGAGTAATGGCTTATGGTCGGTCACTATGCTGAAATGTTTACCAAAAAGGTACTGGTCGAAACGTTTAACGCCATATACGATCGCAAGTGCCTCTTTGTCGAGTTGCGAGTAGTTACGTTCAGATGCGTTCATTGTCTGCGAAGCATACGCTATAGGTTTTTCTGAACCATCAGGCATCTTGTGTGACAAAACACATCCCACTGCGTATGGCGAAGCATCACATGCTAATATGATCTCCTTGTTGGGATCGAAATGTGTGAGCACACGGTCAGAAGTCAGAAGACGCTTAGATTCGTTGAATGAGTCATCTTCCTCCTTGGTCCAAGTCCAAGAAACGTCTTTGCGAAGAAGATTATGCAGTGGTGCTAATACCGTAGACAAGTTTGGTAAGTATCTACCATAGTAGTTTAACATACCTAAGTATGCTTGCAGTTCTTTCTTGTTCGATGGTGTCGGAGCATTGTTTATCGCGCTCACCTTGTCGTCGGTCGGATGAATACCGTTTGCGTCGATTCTGTGACCTAGGTACGTCACACTCGGTTGCAAGAACTGACATTTGTGTAGCTTTAGTCGCATGCCGGCTGACTCTAATCTCGTGAGCACTTTATCCACGTTGGATATGTGTTCATGTAATGTTGAACCCGTTATGATGATGTCATCTTGATAGACCGATACATGTTTCAGTCCTTGGAACATGGTGTCCATAATGCGCTGAAAAATCGCGCTGCCGGATTTTATGCCAAATGGCATACGATTGTACGTGTACAACCCCCTGATTGTGTTGATAGTGACAAACTTCTGTGATTGTTCATCCAATGGAACCTGGAGATATGCGTTGCTCAAATCTACCTTCGAATACAATACTCCGCCTGATAATTGCACATAGATGTCCTCGATTCGAGGTAGCGGGTATGGATCAAGTTCAGAGACCTTGTTTATAGTGACTTTGTAATCACCGCAAATACGAATGGACTGATCTGTCTTCACGACAGGTACGATAGGGCTTGCCCATTCCGAAAAAGCTACTGGACGAATAATCCCTTGTTGCTCAAGTCGGTCAAGTTCCTTCTCGATGCGTTCGCGCAGGGCATATGGGACCGGTCTCGCTTTGAAAAAACGCGGGCTTGCCTGCGGATCAACTCGGAGTGATGCATGCGCACCTTTAATCTGACCTATTTCATCTTTGAACACATCATTATGTTTATCTAAAACTGCTTGCAGTTTAGAACCTGATACCTTGTTAACTGAACGACCTTTGACCTGCTCAGCCCAATCAAGTTTCAATTTAAACAACCAATTTCTGCCCAGGAGTGACTGTTTATCTCCTGGGGTTACTAACAAAGGCAATTTCACAGTTTGGTTGTTATGTTGTACAATAACATCAGCTTGACCCATAATTACAAGCTTATCACCAGCATAAGTCTTAATGCCAGGATCAGGAATATTCACAAGTGTTACATTGTTCAAATGTTTGTTTAGAGTAGTCTCCCCAATAATGGTGAATGCTGCACCAGTATCTAGTTCAAAAGGTATTGTCTGACCTTCAACATCAATGTTGACAAATATAGGGTCAATGTTTATGTCATCACTTAAGTGATACATGTCATAGTGGTCGCCAGTGTGGTCATAGTGTTCATCAGTTTGACCATAATGTTCATCAGTTTGTTGCTTATGCAGCTCAGAGTGTTCTCGTGTTAAACTGTTAACCCCCTTACCAGACATACATACCTTGGCGAAGTGGTTACGTTTGTTGCACTTACTACAAATCTTGTCACGTGCAGGACAGTTCTTTATATCGTCGTGCCACTTTCCACCGCAGAATTTACAATGTTGTTGTGAATGTTTGTTGTTGTTCCGTTTTTGAGAATGTCCGTTGTTGTTCTGTTTCCGATATTCCGGAGTCTGCGTTGGTTTCTTCTTGAACTGCTTCGGCGTTGTGGATACAGCATTAATGTTCGGTCTTTCCATAACAGCAGCTTGTGCATTCGAGAGTTCTAAAGCACGTCCGCGTTTCAATATGTCCGTCAGGGATAAGTTTTTTTCCAACGCCTCACGTCTGAGTTTAGGATTGAGACATGTTCTTATGATGTGAGATTTAATTGTTCTGTCACGATCGTCAAACTCACATCTGTTGGCCATGTCTATTAATCGTGTGTGGTATGCAGACAGTGACTCACCCTGATGTTGTTTAGACTCGTGGAAAAGGAAAGTTTCATACTCCACGTTCTTTTGTGGCATGAAGTGTTCATTCAGGTATCGTTTGCCAGCCACATAATCATTTTCACCTTCCAGTTTTACAATTTGAAACGTGTCGTATATGTCATGAAGCTTTTCACCGCCGCAGTGAAGCAATAATGCGAGCTGTCTAGCTGGGTCTTCTATGTTTAACGCCAAGATCATGTTTTCAAAGCGTTTCGTGTACTTGGTCCACCGTACCGCAGTTGAGCTTGATATTTCACAGTCAAATTCAGGAAAGTTCGGTAAAGCCATTGAAGCCGCCATCTTGATTCCGTTGTTCTGATCACAAAATGTTTTTCCAACGAATTTCAAGAAATTCCCTCCGTTTCAGCAAGTCAGACTAATAAAAATCCGTTCACAGGTTTCAGAGTTCCACAAATCCTCGTCGCCATATGTTAGGTTTGTTGTCCTAAGCTATTTCTTAGTGTTTTTGAGGTGGATCCTCAAAGCAGAAAAATATAAACGTTCTTTCAACGAAAAGCATACATCCGGGAACTGTCGATACCCGGATATCATTTTATTAATATTCATCAAACACAATAGATGTCACCACAATACATGGTTACCGGGTACACAGAGTTACGCTACAACACTATCTATCTATCTATCTATCTATCTATCTATCTATCTATCTATCTATCTATCTATCTATCTATCTATCTATCTATCTATCCATCTATCTATCCATCTATCTGTCTATCTATCCATCTATCTATCTATCTATCTATCTATCTATCTATCTATCAATTGATCTATCAGTCGATCAATCGATCAATGGACACGTCTAATTGCGAACTGTTGAAAACACTTCTTCAGGTGCAGTATCCGCTGTTGACAAAGGCGAGCATTTCCAGCCACATTCTCCTATCCTGTCATTCGTAGACGTTCTCCACCACCATGGAAACCATACTTCTCCACATTATCTGCGTCCTGTCTCTGCTTCTTTTACCTTCTCTTTTCCCAGTTATTGCTATTTCTTTTAGTCCCCTCTTTGTCATGCTGTGCCCTAAGAAGCTTAACTTTTAAATGCAAATTTGCTTGATCAGGTTTCGCTTCACTCCAGCTCCTCTTGGCACTTTTTCATTCCTGATCATATAAGACCATGTAATCTTTAACATCTTTTGAAACCACATTTCTCAACTTTATCTCTGCGACTCTGATGTTAGCATCAATGCCCCTGCCCCCTAGGTCAACACTAGATACACATAACACTTGAGGATTCGTGGCTTTGTTGTTATTGATAGCTTGCTGTTCTTGAGTATCCATTGGAGCTTCATAAAGCTTGTCTTCTCCAGGGCGACCTGCTTCTTGATCTCTTGAACACATCGAGCAACATCCGTTATCAAACTGCCTAGATAGTTGAAAGATGGAGCTTGTTTTATGACTTCATTGTATACCTTTAGATCGATTGATTGATAGATAGATAAACGGATAGAAGGATAGAAAGAAAAGAAGAAAACAAGAAAGAGAAAAATCCGTGTACATCCATTTTGCATGCATTATGTATTGATTTCTTATAACAAGTAGCATAATGTCATTTTTGGATTTTATTTGTTATGTTGACATCTACAAAGCACTTTTGTTTACTATGATGTTACCGTGATTGTATTCTATTTCCTCAAAATAGTTAGAAGACTTTGAATTGGAGCTGAAGTGGGAATTTCATACATGGGGTAAGTTAATATTTGTTTGCAGCGAATTTTTAACTTGAGAATGTGAAAGTGAAATTTTGTTTTTGAAACTTAAGAGGCTCCGGTGTGAAAAGACACATTAACAAGAGAGAGATTTGCATGCTGTGTTGCAGTTGTTTTCACCACAAATTGCATGAACTAAGTATCAAGTGAAAATATATGGATTATTGCTCACCAGAACCAACACGTCTGGTCATTGGATATCAGTTTTTCATTACAGGGTAGTGTGCAGTAAGTAGCCAAGGCATATGTGCTGTCGAAATTACATGACTGTGTGTGATATAATCCCATTTTATGGACGTCACTGTTATGTAAATACTGCATCAGTTTGACTCGACCAGACACATATTAGTGCCTGTAAAGATAAAATAAGAACATGAAATTAAGAACTCTTTCTGAGGATGGGCAAAGGGAGGATTGGTGCACGAGTATGGAAATGCAGGGAAGGAAACATAGATTCTTTGTGGGATTTTTTGGGGTGGGTGGGTGGGTAACTAGAACTAGGACTACATCAACTGATCTATTTAAGTAAATCTATGTTCTTGCTTGGATTAGTGCTTTTGCTCCGATTTTTTGCCTAGCACAACCCTGAAGGAACCTGTGGTTATACCGAAAATCTTGTTCACAATAATGAGGGGTGACTTGGAATTAGAACATCAGGCTACTACGTTGCACATATTGGTGTTATCCAGGGGTCAGGGGATGTTGGTTTGCAGACCGCAAAAGGTTCGAATCAGTCTGGATGTTGTAAGTTAGGAGTAGTTGTTCGTTTCGCTGTTTATTCGCTATACCAAGTATTTTCCCGCCAATTCTAGAATATGTGGAGTATGGAGTGTACTAAAGCTGCCCTTGTTAAGGGTCATTTGGACCCCTTCATTTCTGCTGTTGACCTTAGTATTGTTTCTTCGTACCCAGAGTTTTAATTCCGTGGTTCTCGATATAGGCCTGAATAATAACCAGTTATCTTCTACATGTTGTTCTGGTTAATACTCCGATTTTAGCTCACAGATTAATTTTCTTTTTCGGAATGGTTTAGGATTCATGCAACAGTACTGATATCAACAACAAGAAGCGTAAGGACTGCATTAACCTTCGCTTCCATAGTTAGCCAATCATCTGCTCTCCTGAAATTTTGCATTATTTTTTTCCCCTGTAAGACCAGACGCATTTTGCAGTGTTTTGCGATAGTTCCATCAGTGAAGTAACATTCGAATTTTCCAAAAGAGGGAGGTTTCTTTAGTCATAGACCTTAATGAAGACTTTTGCAAAACCATTGTTGGCGAAATCGTACAAGCCGTATGGAAAATCATATCTAGGCTTGAGGAGCTACTATATTAATTAAACTAAAAATTTTATTCGATTTTTAGATGTTTTGCTGATTTTCTTTATAATATTTTAAACAAAACCACCGTAAAAATCCTGTTTTTGTGTACGTTTGGTCATCAAGCTCTATAATTGGTCCTCATGCCATAATAATATTGTTGAATGGCTTTTACGGTAGTGTAGGTTGTTAGACCATAATAGACTTTATAATTACGTTGTAAATTGCTGGTTGTGTTTTCTATTCAATTCAGGCAACCAGATCGCTAAATTTTTTATTTTGAACATATCTGTCGCACGTGAGTGCATTCTAAATGTAATGATAACGTTTACAAATATTCATCCTATTAATCGTAATTAACTTCTTTTGTTTTCAAAGAAGAGCAAATAAAATCAGTAAACATTTAAATAATGCAAACCACCCAGAATGTATTTTTTACATGTATTATCATAAACCAGAATAAATTACCATTTTAGAGCCTTAAAGAAATAAAGTCTTGTTTTTTTGTTATTCAAAGCAAATGTATAAATTATCGCCACAATCCCCAACTAAGAAATCTAGTGCCCAGCCTCCTGTTTTATTTTGTGTACTAAAATATTAAGCTGGGGTTGACATTCTAGGGCAGGGGTGGGCAACGTACGACCCGCGAGGCCATAAAATTATATAATTTTTTGTTAGCAAATGTAATTGTCTAGAATGTATTGAATATTACATAACTTTGCCAAACTTGAGATTCAGGAAAAACTTTTTCACGTGAATAACTGCGAGCCACAAAACTACACCGGTGCGATTTTTCACCGGTGTTGTTTCACTCCACTTTCGCAGGGAGGACGGCAGTACTGGTCAATTTACATAATCTGTCTTTTGTTTTTTCTCTTTGTTTCTCTTTGTTTCTCTCTCTATTTGTTTCTCGCTTTTCTTATTACGTTTGGCCCGCGTGAAGAAAATTTTTGAAGGATCTGGCCCACTCTCAAGAAAGGTTGTCCACCCCTGTTCTTGGGCCATCTTGACGACACTCCTCTTTCTGTCTTCCCTGGTCATTTTGCGTTATCACAATTCACCCAGTTCCTGAAGTTAACATGATAATTCAAGATCAAGTTGGATTGCTTTTAAAAACCAAACATCTTTCAAGAATCCCTCGTCAAGTTCCATGTTTTGCCAACACCATAGGCACATGTCTACCCTCATTTCCATATACTCATTGATTTGTTGGTGCTTCATTTGGATTGGGTAATAATAAAGTTAAGGTTCCTCAAGTAGAATCTACCGAACGGAAGGTACAGAAATTCCAAGTTCTTGGTTGATGCGTCACAAAGATCTGAACGGATTCTGGTTCACTGACTTTTGAACCCTGGTTGCATTCTCGAGTGTTTGGATTGTTACCATAGACTCAGATAACGAAGAACCTTTTGCCCTATGATTTTTACAAGTGCCACGAGGTTCAAAGTTCTTGACGAACTCCAAAATCCGATTATTGTTTAGAAATGTGATTCAATTGAATTTTCTTCTTTGTCTTGCATGAACATTCTTGACAGCTTTAATGTCGTGGTATGTCTTCACACAAAAGATCTTATGCTCTATCGTCCAAGCCATGATTACGCAATATATTTTTGAATATGGCCAAATGTAATATACTTCTCAGCTAAAACCTGAAAAGAGAAAGAGACTTAAAGGAGTAGGAAAGATTTGAGAGGCTCTGCATTGTTTCAACACTCGTGGAAGGCAGTACTTGAAGAGCAACTGCAATCACTTTTGTTGACGTCAGACAAATATTTAGTTTCTAGTATTAAAAGATGCCACTTCTTACAATTTTAGATCAACAGGCCATTTTTGTAAACAATTCTAAAATGGTATCACTATACTTTTCTTTAAACTATGCCCCACATTTATAAACAGGTGGTTAAGATCTCGCAAGACGTTTGACCTACCGGTAGATCTTTGCATAACATCGGAAGTGTGATATTTCTTTAAGCCATTACATTGTTAAACGTGTGTCTCCATTATCAAAATATTAGCCTAGCTTTAAAATAGCGCATAGGAATGTCGATCGTTTCACATAAAGTTTCATTGGAGCGATTTTGCTGTCGAATTCGACAGTATGCATGTTCTAATGCCCAAATTCTATACCCTTGGCTTACCTTATGGCAAGCCTTAGATTCGAGCCCTTCCACTACCTTGGATTTACTGTGCTGTGCATATTTCTGTGTTACCTATGACAAAATGATTAGTTTGTATTTCATTTTAGGAGAAGGTTTGTGAGAGGGACCACCAAAATTTAAAGAGGTTGATTAGCACAGCTTAACATTGTTCAAATTTGAGACAATATTTCTGTTTGCCAGTCCAGTTTGATTCGTGTGGCTATGCCTGACATACTATTATGACAGTTCTGCGATATCGGAAGCCAACATACACCGATATGTATTTCAGTTTCCAATGGAGCAACCAATTGTGATCCGAGGAAAATTTTGTTAATCTCTACATTATTCAGCCATGCTTATAACATAGTGAACGTTTGAAATTGCAAAAAGAGTATGAGCGCGTTATATATGTCGTATTGCCAAAAGTTAGAAGTTTAGACCATTTATAGAGTCAAGAGGAATATTCAAAGACAAAAAGGTATCAAAGTCCCAGAGGAAAAAGTTGATGACATCACGAATTTTATGAATCTTTCTCAGTCTGCAGGAGGCAGCGAAAAACTAGGCAGAATTTTCAAAAATCACGAATTACACTTTACCCGTAGCGCGTCCCAGATTAAAAGACGTGAAAAAAGGGGTGTTGAGAAGGGATAACAAAATAGTCTTTAACGGTGTTTGATGTTGCAACTGTTATACTGTTAACATTAGAAAATCAAGAGTTTTTCACCGGAAGGATTATTGGGATTTTTGGTGGGAAAAGTTTTAGTAAGTGCACGGAAGATTTCTTAAATGCTGTCAGACTAAAGATTGCACAGAAAAGTGAAATAGCTTAATACAGTTTAAAAGCATGACACAGTTTTAATTGAAAAATCTGATTGATTGTTGGTTTTGAAAAAAAATTGGATGGTTTCAAAGATCTCGAAAACATTCTGTTCTTACTGAAAGGAGTCTTGTAAACATTGTCAATGATAATTAATCTATCGGATACTATGTTGCTAGCACTGGACCGTATTTGGTTTCTCGCTTTCAAAGGGAATAACAAATTGCAACAAATTAAAAACCAAAAAATTACAGGCACTAAGCTTCAAGTATTATAATCACAATGGTATTTGTTCAATGCTTTCCACCTATTTCACGTGTGCTTCGGTGCTATTTAACCATACATTTATTTATTTGTTTTTTATTTATTTACGAATATTTATACAGGATAAAAACGTTTCAATAATTGTATAATTAAAAAGTAATGTATACAAATACTGTTATCAACAGGTGTCCTATATTTTCATTGGTTATTACTCGAGTTTTTTGGTCGGCTTCTTCTCATCTTGGATGGAATCCTGATATAACCCTTATATTTCGTCACCCTTTGAACTAAGTTAGATTTTGAGCCTTTTCAAGAGGGAAGTTAATGAGAAGAATAAAAAAGAGAATTTTATTTAGCCCAGTAGCTGATCAGTTGGGAAAATTGCTCCGCACTTGCCACGATTGTTATTCTGATCTGAAAATAATGTTATGAGAGTCCAGGTGTCCAACTCGCATAAGTTTTTGTTTTTCAGATTTAGCTTGATGTAACATTCTAAAAAAAGACAGTTTGCTATTTGTTCCAGTACAAAAACTAGAATTGGTAACATGGAAATTTATGTACAACTGCAATTCAAAAGAAAGTTATCAATAAGTTACCATTGTTTAATAACATGAGACGCGATTAACCTAAACATCCGATTTAATATGTTGGAAATAATAAATAGCACAGTTACTGAGCAGATGGCAGGTTGTTTTTTTTTCTTTGATTAAAAGAAGGCTTCTTCAAGTAAAGTGATGTTTTTACGATATTTTCTAATGAGGCTGACTAATCTACTGCATATTTACCGTAGCATATCGGGATGAATGTTTTCTTTTATGTAGATAAATTGCGGAAGGCATCGCAAAAAATATGGTAGTTTCAAAGTGAGCATGAAAACCAAGATTTTCATATGTTTTTTTTTTTGTAATTCAGGGGAATTTGGGTTTCCAGTAGGTAACTCCTGATCATAGGACAACAAAGAGATGCCCTCTTATTTTTTCACGACAGTGGCTATTTTCACCCCCCCTTCCCCCCCCCCTAAGTTGAGCAACCAGAAAAACAAGTTGTACAACGTATTATATGTAAGATCCTGTTTAATTTGCATGATATTTACCAAGTATCTAGTATCTACCACATTCAGTTCGAAATAGACCTTCAAATTACATGACATTTTGTTTTTGCCAATTTTTATCTTCCTTCAGTAACGGGTTCACATTCCTGTAATTGTGCCATGGGGCTTTTTAATGGCCTTTGGTTGAATTACATGAAAGTCAAAAAATATGGCCCTACTTTTTTCCTTGGAAGTGCGAAAATTAGAATTTACAGAAATGCAGCAATTCTATATTGGAGTCCGATGGCCTTTTAAATCGTCTGAAACATATTTGTCATATTTTTGTTATTGTGCTATTTCATTGATTGTGCCGCCCGTTCAGTTATTGTCACGTCATATAAATATGTTGTCATTTTTTCGTTTCCTTTCATTATTTGTTGGTAATTTTTTCAAAGCACTAGTTCTCGACCACTATTTTCAGAATATTAGTGGAACGTTGTGGTCTTGAAATCTCTTTTGTTGGGTTATTATTTTTAAGTTAAAACACCACATTTTAAAAACCCATGGAGAACCACTAACCGGAGCCACACATGTGGTGTTTTCAACTACAATTTAGTCGATAGCAAGACATCGCAGTATTATATTGATTAGCTTCTCGGCCTTTTGGCTAAGATTAAGTGTAGTGCTCTGGTCTTTCATTGGTCGGGGCTTTGGCTATAGGGCCCAACCATGCAGGACAGGTGGTCTTGAGATGCTTGAGCCTTGGCTGAAGAGCAACCCAAGAGGAAGGGCCTTCTTACGGTGGGTGCTGAAGGAGCGATATGTCTTGCATTTTATGGTGTCTTGCGTACTTTCTGTCCCGCGTTTTGTTGATCTGTTGCTGTCATTCGGGTCTTTCATAAATGGGTACTACGCATGACTTAGGTTATCATAATTAAGTTCCTAGGGGGCTGGACTCGTTTCAGAAGAATAGGGAATTTGGGGCAACCCAAGCATTTTGACTGGAGATTTGAGTTTATCTTTAATCGGGGACAGTTTTTAGTGGATTCTCCGCTTTACTAATCATTTCTGTGTAGGCCCAACCCAGGAGGTACCGGCTGTATGAATAATAGTTTCTTTCCATATAACATGCAGTTGATTATGGTGCCTGTGCCTTGTCCACCCTTTTGAGAGTGGTTGGCATAATTGTTTTGTTGGGTTTTCAATGCACTACGAAATGTGATAAGGTGCAAAGGTGAATACAGTAGAAAACCCATTTTTTAAAGCTGTGTTTCCATTGAATACTCGTTCCCCTTTAGAAAGAAACAAAAGTTTTTTGCAGATAAGCTGCAGTATACTTTGTTCACAATATATTTTTTTCCCTGACAGTACCTCTTTTATCAAGACTGTTACCCTCAGACACGTGTAAAATAACAAAGAAAGGATGCAACATCAGGTAACGTATTGATAATATCACATCAAGGACTTTTAGTTTATTTCATTAATTTATTTTGTTTTCATCCACTTCTATTTATTTCATTTCTTTTTCATTTATTTGTTAAAACCGTTCTTGTTTTCCTTAGTATCTTTATTCTCATTAAGGTTTCGGGCTCAACGTTAAGGATATTTATTCTCCAGTCAATGGCTTTTTGTAGAGTTTAAAGCTTTGATGGCTTAGTAAAACGAAGGCGGGACTCCTCAGTTACTGTACAGTTACATTGACTGTTAAGCTGTGACTTTCGAACTCATCCTTTTAGCAATATAGGTGGTTGTATTTTACCAGAAAACTTGATACGTTCAGATACTATAAGTTTGATACTTGAAGATGCTTCAAGTATCAAACTTATAGCGGGAAGACTAATTCCGATTATTCACAGCTGCACCTATTATAAGGCTTGAATGTTTTGTGGGAGGTTTAATTCTGTATGAAAGACTTATATAACAAACGAAGTATTGTCAGCCTAATCTTATTTGATATTTCTGGTTGCATTTCTTGTAATAGTAGAAGTTTGCACCCACAAGAATTTATTTACCCTCTCCTATGAAGTAACAAGAACAAATAATAACTAATTTTGGCATGTTGTAACTTTAACTTTTACAACACGGAAAATACTATAGCATAAGCTTTGATAATGTTAGTTTTTAATTATCAGTGTTGACATTTTTGTTATCAATTCACTTTGCGCCATCGGCGCTTGATAGAGGAGAGTTATGTTTGGAAATAGGTGAGCACTAGTTAAAGGACGTCGGTATCCTGTTAGTGAGGAAAAAAACCCTTAACCTCGTCGTAATTTTCTCGGTATTGCCTCTGGCTTCAGGTATAAAGAACGAATTTCATTTGTTGCCAAAAAAATACCCCCTGATATGTACCTCCATTTTTATCGCTTGCTTAGATTGCTTTAATATACGAGGAAACAGTAACAATTTACCCATTGTGATTTAAGTTTTTTACCAGCAATTGCGATTGTTTGCGTCTGCTTTCATTTTAAAACTAAATAAAATGAACTTTTCAGGAAATGACTTTGATGTGTTGGTGTGGAGAATCGATTACATTTTGCTTTCAGATGTTTTTATTGCCTCTCCACGCTGCTCAAAAGAGTTATTAATAGATAATCCTTCAAATGGGCAGGATTACAATAATCAAAGAATGATCGCGCACGTATGTAATACTGAGTTATATTCTGTTTGTAAACAAAACCATGTGAGCAGGCTGGACTTACATTCCAAGAGATTATCATTTTGAGTAAATAAGTCGCTGTTTTGCAGTGTACTTTTGTGTTTGGAACCTTCAATCTAAGTACTTCAATAGAAACTTTGATCGGAAACATCTTGCTTCGTCTTTCCAACGCAGTTCACACTGCAGACACACGTATGTCTTACAATTCAGTGACATCGTTTTTCAAAGGCCTTTTTAAATGTATATATTGGTTTTGGGTATAAAGTCTATGCTCAAGAAACCAGCAGTCTCAAGTTTATTTCAATTATATGTCTTAAATGTACACATCTGTTTGTGTTTTGGCCTTATCTTCCTTAGGGTCCAGTGAGATTAACGTTATTCCCGCTTAAATATAAGCTTAAAATTAAGTACACCACTCACACTTAAGTACAAATATGCAGACTTTGTTAAATACACATTTTCTTTATCCAATACCTCATACGGGGCTTAATACAAGGCAGCTTAGCGAACGAGTCCTCCTATTTATACATTGTTTACATTTTTGAATACTGCTTAATTAAAAAAAAAATTTTTGTGTGGTTTTAACGTCATTTTCCCCGAATAATTGGAGCTCAGACGGTGCCCTTTCTTGGGACTTGGATCTTGGATTTGGCAGTGAGGAATGTCTTGGCCGGTGCCCTTCCTGACGCCAACCAATGGGCTCGGGGAATCGAACCCGGAATCTATTGGTTACGGTGCAATTGCACTAACCATTAAGCCACAGCTCCTCTTTAATACTGCTTAATTATGGCTTCCTATCTTTTTGTAATGTTCATGGAGAAATGTCATTCTTAAGGTAACGAGTCGGTTGATTAAGCCCGAAAATATCGTTATGTGTCCACAGTACGGGAGCATTTTATCTTATATAAACCTTTAGTTCAACTTTTGCTTCCAAAATCTACCAAGTGTAAAAATGTTTTTAAAGAAGTCAGACCGTTTTAGACTGACGTTTCCGCAACCACTTTGGTATTCAACAACTTGACGCATTTATACAATGGTCTAAATTTGATTCAAATACTAACTACGTATTGCTTAGCACATTACTTACATACAAGCGGATAATTTATTCATTCTTTGCAGTAGATGACTTTCAGCTTTTCTTTATCGTTCTACTATATATTTGAATTTCTTCTGTTAAAAGACCCTTATACAGAGTCAATTAAGGGTAGAAATTTCAAAATCAAAACCTGTCATATGAAATGCTACTGTTTCCCAACTGTCCCCACCCAACCATTAATTTAGGAATCTTTAAACGAGGTGGATATTATTTTCGTATTCCATATGCGTAAAGTAAACCTCCCTTTACAGAGCACTCCCAAATTCGTTTTTCGTTTCGCAAAATTGCCAACTGAACAAATACGGTCTGGGTAAGGTGCTATTATATGTCATATTCTAGCTCTATACGTCTAGAATAACACCATTTTTTACGGAGAAGCTAACCCGTATCAGCTTCTTTACAGAAAAGATCACTTTTCAGCTCGCTACCTGGTTTTGGGCTTGCCTACATGCAAGCTACGGTCTAATCATGTTGATATTAGTTACAGTCTAATCATGTTGATATTAGTTACGATCTAATCATGTTGATATTAGTTACGGTCTAATCATGTTGATATTAGTTACGGTCTAATCATGTTGATATTAGTTACGGTCTAATCATGTTGATATTAGTTACAGTCTAATCATGCTGATATTAGTTACGGTCTAATCATGTTGATATTAGTTACAGTCTAATCATGTTGATATTAGTTACGATCTAATCATGTTGATATTAGTTACGGTCTAATCATGTTGATATTACCGGGTTTAGTTTCAATTCGGTATACCAATATTATAGGTTGTTGTTTGCTTCGAGTCAGTTTTTTCGTTAAACCCATGGCTGGCCACCTGTCTCTTATGATCATGTACTTAGATGTGGCCACCCGGGATATGGTCGCAGGGTCTTTATCTGCCCCGAAGAGTTGCCCATTTGAAACCTTCGAAAGTAATTTATTTCTAATTGAATAATATTAACTGTTATTTAGATTTTTAAAATTTGTTAGAAGAGACAATTGTCAAGTTTAACAGCTGTTACTGTAACTACATGTGAAGCAAGATTTTTCAACCATTAGCACAAATGCGAACTTAAACTATTTTCGGTTTTTAACGGAATACTTTCTATTGCTTTTTTGGTTTTGTAGAATGGACAGTACGTTGATTGAGTTTAATGATACGAAATGGCAAAGAGGAGACATTAGTTTTATATTTAATGGAAATATTAAAGGTAAGTATTCCTTTGTGTTATCCATCATGCAAGAAGGAGAATGCAGTGGAGAGCTATGATCGCCACCTTCCTTAGAGGATATGGCACCTGGAGAGAGAGAAAGAGATTCCTTGGTAGGTTACTTTTATGAAGTTGCTTCAAGCATCTTTCCAAAACCTTTTCTGGGACTGATATTTGGATTTGCTCATGAGAAAAACATCCATGTCTTTTAAAACAATGCATTGAAAATTTTATTGAACCTCAGACCAGATGCGTCCATTAAAACTACTTTCCATTCACTCTTAATTTCACACCTTATATATTTTGTATAACTGAAGAAAACCTTGTTTGAAGAGGAAAATTGTTTGACCAAGGAATTGCATCTGGATAAAAGTACCATACGTAAGGGAAGAAGGTAAAAAAGAGTATAAAAGTTAATGTAATCTATTGCCATTCCATTCAAGAGATTAGCCGATTGAAAGATTCAATTCCGAGATAATAACATTCATTACAAATCATGATATACAGACAGCCAAAGAACTTCTGATCCTTCTCCAGGTCATAAAGGTTTCCCTTGACCTTTACTTTTGCGCTTTCCCAGATGTGATCTGGCAAATGTAAATTTCTATTTTTTCTGCCTTCTACTCCACTCCTGATGATATCGCTTTTCAAAAACCCCCATTTTACAGCAAATATAAACCAAATTTTCGCAGTTCCATCTTATTAAGCCTGGTAATTTGCTCTGGATCATTATTTGTTTTCTTAATCCACCCAATATTCAACCTACTTTTTCAATATCAGTTTTTATCAGTGGTCAAAAATCGTAAAGGGCAGAGAGAGAGAGAGAGAGAGAGAGAGAAAGAGAGAGAGAGAGAGAGAGAGAGAGAGAGAGAGAGAGAGAGAGAGAGAGAGAGAGAGAGAGAGAGAGAGAGAGAGAGAGAGAGAGAGAGAGAGAGAGAGAGAGAGAGAGAGAGAGAGAGAGAAAGAGAGAGAGAGAGAGAGAGAGAGAGAGAGAGAGAGAGAGAGAGAGAGAAAGAGAGAGAGAGAAATAACAATAGAGTCATGTGATGGCGGAAACCAAAGAATTTAGCGATCTATCCGTTCGAGGACAAAAAAACAAGAACAAAAAACGCAGGAAAAACTACAGAAATTCCAACTCCCTCATTATCTTGTTCCTCCTTATAGACTTGGTTTCTTAGCTATCCAGATGTAGTGCGTGATAAATCTTTTTCAAAATTAATGTAAAAGATCCCGATTGATATTAGTTTTCGAGTAGTTAAGGTTGTAGATTAGCGGAAACCAATCGGTCGAAAAGGAATGTCACGATTTTGTGATTATTTAAAGACGGAAACTGAGATAAATTTTCCTGTAAATCGTAAAAATTTCTACAGAAAAATACTTTACAGTATAAATGTGTATTGTGTATTGTGTTACCTGACGAATAGAAAAGGCTTGTCCTCTACTGGGTTTTTTTGCACTTCCAATCATGCAATATTTTTGGCTCAACTAGTAAAAATAAGATAAAGTTTGTCAGTTGCAGCTGTGGTAAATAAAAATACATGAAATTTGTTTGTTAAGGGCTGGATTAGAACCCAGCTCCTTTCGTTCCGTAGCCACTTACTGTTATAACCCGAGCTATTGGCGCACTGTTTTTAATTACAGATGCTTTCCTTCATTATTTTTTTCACTGCTGTTATTGTGTGTACTATGTCACATAGATTTATTGCACCGTAGCTGTTACATAAGGCTTTTTACACGCATTGTAGTAGTGATGAGACCTAACTTTCTGATATTGAACCCTGGTAAAATTTGTTATGACGATTTACATAGAAAAGTAATCGTCTAAGTCAAATGGTTTTGTTTGGGTAAGCTTACAAGCAATTCAAATAAACGGTTCGAATAGGTATGGTCGCCTATAGGGCATAATAAACGGCAAAAGGAGCAGAGGTATACACCACAAAAGGTGGCAAGATATCGTTTATGAATGATCGGGTTTCATACTGTGTACCTTGAGTGCTGTAACAGACTATTAGAATCTCTGGAGGCATATCGCGCGTGTTAGTGCTCAAACTACGGCATCAAGACCCTGTAACATGATGATAATACGTGATCTATACTTCAAGTTTCCGAATGTTGTGATATAAACTAAGGTTTTTACTTTCGATTTGATAAAAAATTGGACAATTGAACTATATTTTTTAAACGTGTTTATTTGAGTGTCAGTTTCAGATTAGCTTTGTGAAAAGGATTTTTCATTTGAAACTTTAGTCAACACTTCATTGTTAATAGTATTCTGTATCTTGATATTTTAGGCTCCAAGTCTTTGATAGCTTTAGATAATGAAAAGAAAGTATTTCAACGACTTCGACACGAGGTATGTTTGGATTATGTTTGGGGGGTGGGTGGGTTCACTATGATGCAGTTCACTCCAGTTTTGTAATATATTATCAGTGAATAAATTAACCATGTTTTTATTACGCAAGTTTTTACATCTCCATGTTATACACACCTTTGCCATTTTTCTGCTGTTTAAGCATGGTCAACTATTGAACCTTCGAGCCGTTTTTGTAAGACAGTTTGAGACTGAGGGGTTTGATAGCTGGATTTTGGGGTGCCGTGATTTGATGGAGTACCACAGAGATGTGCAATAGTACCTTTTCAGGACAGGAAAACTTTTGATTTTCTTGTGCACGCATATGGCTTTTGTCAGTTTAACAAGGTAGCGACGCTCTCGGACGATTTTGTGCAAATGTTTAAAGCTGTGGCTGAAGATGGAGCTCTTTCACAGTTATGATAAGAACAAGTTTTGTACGAGTACAATATCTACTGTGGTATAAAGCTTATGGATCCGGCGAAAATACATAAATGAATATTGGACAAGAAATCAACAAAGCAGATTAAATAGAGGAAATTCAGCTTGTTTTCTTGCCTAGTAGAAGCGCTGTTGATGCTAACTTTCCCTCTGACAGCATCAGGAGACGAATTTGGAGAGAAACAAAGAAATTTATATGGTTTTCATGGAGCTAGGGGAAAGGTTTGATCGTGTATCAAGTGCTGTACCTGTCATAAGAGTCTGAGGGAGAAGAGTGAGCCCTAGCTGGAATAATAAATAAACAGGATTAAGGTGTGAAGGTTGATCACCTTTAAGGGACCATTGATGATTCCTTCTTTTTCTCTGTTACTATGAATACCATTGGCATAAGTACTTAGAGCGAACCAACAATGGAATTGTACTTCGCGGATGCTAAAATTCATTACAGTAAGAAACAAAGATGAAGTTCAAAAGAGCTCAATAACATGGCTACGTGGATTCGAAGGGGGAAAGCTTCTTACAGCAGGATGACAGAATCGATTATAGAGGCGAAAGAAAAAAATTCCCATCGTATTGAGGGAAAGGGTGTGAGTTACTTACCCATGAATCAGGTACGAACATTCTGCTGTTAAGAATGAATCAACTGTTAATGAAGAATGTGTAAATAAAAATAACTTGTCCGAGCTGTTTGCAATTGGAAAATTAGTGAAAATCCGTGTCTTGTTGCATCTGTTTTGTTTTATGACCTTGATATTCAGATACTGAAAAGAGAAATAAAGGAAAATGAAGGTTACTTAGACAGCGCTGATCGGATGTGTAAAAAATATTGTCATTTTATGAACATTGGACAAATGAGAGGTACGGTAAGGCTTGGCCAAGATAATATGTGGAACTGAAAACGCAAGAAGAACAAGAGTAAGATCATTTGAACACATACAGAGTGGGGAAGAAGGTGTCACATTCAAGAGAAAACGAAGTACAAAAGTAACGGGAAAAGAGATCAGAGAAAGGCCAAGCCATGGGATGGAATGATATGATCATAAGTGATATGGCGGCTATGTGGGTTAGAACGACTGAAGCAGAAAACAAACTTACATGGAGAAAATTGAGTAGAGTGGCTGACTTGACGCGACGTAGAACCAAAGGCGGAAGGAAGGACAAAGAAGAGTATTCAGCTTTGTTGTTTTAGCCTTTTTGTCTTATCTACCCCCTCCCTCCAAAAAACCGCCCCTAAATTACAAAGAAACATTCAAGGATAAACAGATATTTTTCATGCAGTTCACCTGAAGCAAAACCAGAAGCTATGCACTGCAAATGATACATTTTTATTGAATTATGAGGAAAAGGTTTTGATGCCGCGATCCTAACTTGTATAACATCCCACTTCACCATTTACAAGCAGATAAAATTGCCAATTATTGTGCGTTTTACAGTAGAATTTATGAAAAATAGAATGCACAGGAATATACATATATAATAATATGCGTTTCATTAAAACAGTTTTGTTAAAAGATCTAGCGTGACGCTGTTGCTTCGTACCGGTGTTGAGTTTGAAAATGAAAATGATAGTTTTTTGTCGCGTGATCGTAACGTCGCACACCTGTAGAGAATGGGTAGTTTTGTTTAGATTATACTTTTCATTATCTTGGTATGCTGGATTCACCTCATGACCACCTTCAATTTTGAAAAAAAAATTAAAAACTCAATAGTCTGCAACTTAAAACGGAGGAAGATTTAATATGCTAGCCTATTGACCTACAACTCAATTACTACTGCTTTGAATAGTACGGTAAAATTCTGGATATAACCTTCCGTTATAAGCCACTCCAGATATTAGCCGCACAATTTCGAACATAAGAATCCTCTCGCGTTCGGACCCCCAGAATATAAGCCCTTCTGATCTTTTCATTAGGTTTGAATAGATTTCATTCCATCTTGATCGTTCGCAGATAGCTTACGCATTCCAGAACCACTCAAAGAAAGCAGTTGAACTATTCATCTTCATGATCAGTTCTACGCCACGTGACATTACGACCCTCTGTTACTCACAACTAACTATTCACGCTATTTTTACACTTGAATCTCAGGAAACGTAACAAAGAACACTGCTTTTTCAATGATCCAGTGATTTTCAGGTTCTTAGCTTGAGGGCACATCAGAATTTTACACGCAGGAAATGCGTAAGTATTAAGAATACTTGAACGGTTGTTTTCTGTGAATCTTTGATCTGCAAGTCTAGCAAAGGTTAATCTAACGGGAAACTCAATTGAAAAAAGAGGTGCTTACGCAAATTAATATTACAGACAATAAGAAAGAAGACACTGTGTTTGATCACAGCAGATATGTGAGCAACTTTGCCCTAATACAAATAATCATGTATTTGCCAAAACATGAGCGCAGATGATAACTATGGGTTTCCCAGCTTCAGGACTAGACAATCTTCACAGAAATTACCATGTTATACGTATGTTTCTATTCACGAAGTCATCACAAGATATATTCATTGTGTATATATGTATTTTGTTTTATTTTTGATATAATAAACGTATGACCTTGAGCATAGGTTTTGTTATTTGTTTTTGAACAGAAATACCTCCGGTTGTAAGCCCAGCTAGATGAAAGCCGCTTCCGCCTAAAAGCCACTAAAAGGTGGTTTTTAAATAATGTAAGGTCAGGGCTTAACCTGGGATTCAAGGTATAAAAGCAGTGGTTTCAATATTTTTTGAATGGATGAAATCAGTAAAACAGTTGGTGAAAATGGTAATCGGGCTAGAAAATTATTAGAAGGTACCTTTTGCGCATATCAACTGAATGGGTAGTGTAGACGACGGGGTTTTTTTTGGTGGGGGGGAGGGAGGAAATGTTTGTAAAAGTAATGAGAATTGCCCAAGTGCTGGACCTTTGGCAAAGTAAATATTAGCCTCAGCTAGCGTAGGGTTTTTTTTTGCACTTCATTTTTATTTGTTGTGTAGGAACTCGATCCGGAACTTGAGGAAGAGGTGGATTATTTGATGAGCTGGTATGTTAGATCCGTTGTTTATAATTACCAGTACCTTACGCACTCAGTAACTGCCTGTTCTTTTCTACTACAGCCACCTGCGATCCCCACAAACTCCATTTTCAAGTAAAAATACTTTCATGTTCATGGTAGCTTGTTGAACGTAATAGCTGATCCCATAGAGAAAAGGTGGGGGTGGGCTGGGGGTCAACATGCCTACCTTGCTTCTATCAAGGTGTGGACCCATTAGGCATGTCTTTTATGGTTACTTTTTCACTTTTTTTGCATGGATACGCTTCGGGTGTCTTGCTGCGACACCAGTTCAGTTAAAACTAAAACGCGTGAGGCTGTTTGTATGTCTGTCTGTATCTCTTTTGGCGGTGAAATGCTAAACAATCTCATTTCGTGTTAACAGAATAAACGAGTAAGCGCCCGATTTTGCTTCCATGCATTCAAATTTGGTTTGTATGTCATCAACTGCTAATGGGTATGTTTGGAAGGGGAGGGGTGAGTTTTGGTTACCTGATATCTCAGACTGCTTGTAACACATCCTTCATCTGCTGTCAATTTCTTTACCAATTATGTGTTTTTGAATTATTATTATTATTATTATTATTTATTATTGTTATTATTATTTACAAGTATTTTTACAGGAGAAGCCAATTCATAATTTACATATTTACAAATATGGTGAACGCCAAAAAAATCAATAAAACTTAGTTCAGTTGATTTTTTTGTCGTTCAATATATGATAGCTCAAATATTCTTATATTATTTAGCACTGTCAGTAGCTATTAATTACTTCGATACTGGCATATTTACAAATAAAATGTCTACAAATAAATAAATTCTGTTCTACTATTAGGTCCTGTTGGTAGAAAAACAACTTTGCGCAAAATAAAACTTAAGAAAAACTTAATTAAGTGAGGAAGGGATTGTTAAAATTAGCTAAAATTACTCATTCATGCTTTCAGCCATCAAAACCAAGTCATCAACATAGAGCAACTCATATAACAGCCCTTTTCTGCAATTTTTAGTCAGAGCATGCAGAATAATTGTAAAAATAAACAGTGATGGCACTGAGCCTTGGTGTACTCCAACTCTAACAGGAAACTCATCTGAGTAGCCACCACCAATTTTCATCTTTGTATGTAAATAAGTCTTCCATTTTTCTCTTTCATACTGAAAGTAAAACCAAGAGAGAACAGAACGAAAAGACCGTCATAAATGGCCCCAAATTGCTGTTAACCTCAGGTAAAATAGATGAGAGATGAGTAATAATAATGTATGCTAATATGTGCCGCTAAGGTTGGAGCCCCACCACAACCCCAAGGGTGCTTTGCTGCTCTTATTTTCCTTTTAGACTGGCTAAACTGCTAAGCATATATCTATTAGAAAAAAGAGTTAGTGGAGGTTTGAAGCTATTAATAAACGTTGTCTAGAATCCCGTGGAAAATCAATCTACTCTCATCGAAGTCTCTCAGCGAAAGTGACTTTTCTTTCAGGGAACCCCTGATCAACAAAGTGCCCAAGTTTTATTGATCAGTTACTGAAGCAGAAAAGAGTGGACTTTACCGTTTTATTATTTGAAACTCGCACTTGTTTCAAAACGTATCGCACGCAACGTTCACTGGACAATGCCTGTGCTGGAAGTAATTCAGTTGAACATAGTTTAAAATTTGGCCCTAGAAAGTTTGATTTATTGTACTTTTGTTATTTTTACATCTAATAAACCAGAGAAAATAAAGAAAATTAAAACAGATTATTTTGAGTAAAATTTACCCTAAGAATGTGTCATGCAAAGGCACTCGGTATAAAATTTCTATTCTCCAAAATCCATCTCCTCTAAAAGTACCATGCATACTTCAAGCAATTAGACCTGGTTACCACAGAGTTCGAGAAGCAAATTCCCAAGTAAATTTATGCCTGCTACCATTTTACTGCGCCCAAGGTAATTTTTACTGAAAACTCATATCTTGTACAAGAGAGGTCTTGCCCGCCACAAATTTAAGTAGATGGGGTACGAATTCAAGTGACGGCTGGATGTCAAGTACTCAGATCGAATTGGTGTAAGCTTAACTGATTGAATAAAAATGCACTGGGATCATATTTACCGATGGAGATGGCGTGTGAAAGTGGCAGTGGAATCACATTCACCAAATAAATTATTGCGTTCAGATCATGGCATAGAAAATAGCACAGCTGAAATACATAAAGAATTTTGAAATCAAACAGATTAAAGTAATTGGTAGAGCCAGGTCTGCCTCCCACTTAATAGCATTACGACGGGCAACCTTTTTGTCTGTGGGTCATTTAAGACATCAGATTCATGCCGCGAGCCAATGTGTGACATTGTTGTTGTTGTTTTTCTGGTGCCAGAAAAATCTTTAACTCAGAAAAGAAGGCTATTCTATTTTAGAAAATTTGTAAAGACACGTGAAAATGAATATTAAAAAGCACATCATATTTAAAAAACTAATTAATTGCCACTAAAACATTAATGTGACACCTGGCACAGTTTGCTCAAAATTATGTCATAATTATTTGGAATGAAGCCAATAGGTGCAACTCGTACAGCAACTAGCAAGTGACTGTCCATCAGGTTGCTCAATAGTTGTTTCACACGACTGAATACTTGTTCACACACGTACGTGGTGCCCGAGAGCGAGGCGTGCAAATATCGCTGGGCTCTGAGTTCGGAATACGATGTTGAAGGTAACTTCTTGTATCCTTCCAACAGAGTACTGCTTTCATTAAAATCACCGACAAAACTGGTATCATTTTACAAGTCAATTATCTCCATTTGCAACTCTGGATGGAGAGGGAGAAGAGAGGCATAAGCTTTCTTTAGGCTTCAGAAAATTTGTAGGCTGAGCTCATTTGCTTTGAACTCTCTAAATTGGGTTTGAAACTCATCATTAAGAGACCCTACCAAGTTTGCATACTTTTTGAAATTAACATTTTGCGTGAAAATGTAGCAGAGCTTTCTTCTTGAAATAAGCAATCCAGAGCTGAAGTTTTTGGCGGAATGAGTTAAGAATGCCAAATTGATTACTAACAAGCTAAAATTTACCCTGACGTTTGACATTGAGTTCATTCAGGTAGCCTGTGATGCCCCACCAAAAAACGCGAAGTCATTAAAAAAGTGAAGTCATTGAAAATGATTTACCAAGTAGCGAAAAATGATTAAAGAAAGCCAAGTTAACAAAGCGGCCATCATAGTAAAAGGAATTCTACTGGAAGAGTTGTGAAAACACTTGTAAAACAGGAAACGCCTAGGGCAACATGTATAAACGCTTGTAAGGCAAAGAGCAAAGAGTTTTGGAAGGAGTGGACTGCTAGCAGGAATAGCAATATTCAAGCCCACATGTTGAATACAGGGTTCATATTATATTTTTGTGCGAAAACAAAAGTGAATGGTAATTTGTAACGAGGAACCACAGAATGACGCCTGGACGTTCTCCAAAACCATGAAGGACCCATTTTACTCTTAAGTCACTGATAAGCATTTATGTCAGTTTGTTATGTTAGGGGCATACAAAGGCGCGGTCAGATCAAACCATTCCGTCGGCCGCATGCATCCCGGGGGTCGGGGATTTCCCATGCCTGTACTAGAGGCAGATCGTATAATATCCCCTTTGTGGATAAAAAGACTTCGTATATGCTTTTTCATTTATTTTTTATTACATACAGTCAAAAGGGGCTAAGTGACGTCGATCATTGCTTTGTTTTCCACAATGATAAATTACCGCTCGACTAGGGTTTTTGGTTTTTTCATTTTAGTCCAGTTGGGTGCCAGCAAAATAGCTTTTGATCAAAGAGGACGTGATTTCAACTACATAAATAGACTGTAAAAGCGCTATTATGACCCCTTTTCGTACAAGAAAGACGTTTGATTCAAATGCAGTAATAACTATTGAAATGCTGTGTTCTGATAGGGCTAGTTCAACAATGTGTGCTGATCGGACTAGTTCAACGATGTGTGCTGATCGAACTAGTGCAGTGCTGTGTGCTGATAGGGCTAGTTCAGCGATGTGTGCTAATCGGCCTATTCCAATGCTGTGTACTGAGCGTACTAGTTCAACGGTGTTTGCTAATTGGACTAGTTCAACAGTGTGAACTAGTTCAATAAGGGATCATTTAAAGTAGGTGCATCACAAATGACTCGCAAAGGAGGATCATCACCTTATTATTCATGGAAATACGAGGGTCCCATTAGAAAGTATGCGATTGAGTGGGCCCTTTCTTACCTTAGACCTTAGGTCCTCCAATCACGTTCAGGATATCGGGCAGCAAGACTTCTCCATCGCCTACGGTCGTCAGCTACGGCTTGAGCGGTTCTGGGAGACAGCCCTCGTACAGTCACATCACTCCTGAATGTAGCTTGCCACGTTCTCACAGGTCTGCCTCTTCGTCTGCTTCCATCCACGGGTTTCCATTTCAGTAATTGCT
>RDPX01000049.1:2319466-2332229 GCA_003991215.1 Morbakka virulenta | reverse complement strand
CTTTCTTTCTTTCTTTCTTTCTTTTCTCCTTTCTTTCCTCCTTTCTTTCCTCCTTTCCTTCTTTCTTCCTTTCCTTCTTTCTTCCTTTCCTTCTTTCTTCCTTTCCTTCTTTCTTCCTTTCCTTCTTTCTTCCTTTCTTTATTTCTTTTTCCTTTCCTTTCCTTTCCTTTCCTTTCCTTTCCTTTCTTTCTTCCTTTCTTTCTTTCTTTCTTTATTTAGTTAGTTAGTTAGTTAGTTGGTTCTTTTTTTCCACCATTTTCTCCCGACTACTACATTAAGATTGAACGTAGTTTCCAAGAGAACAACCATTCAGTTATTTTTTCTCGATTTGTTCTCGGGTGACCGCAGATTCTGATATAACAATACAGAGTGCACAGAAGGTCACCTGCTTTTTTTTCTTGTTCGTATTGTTAGTTTTGACTCGCATCCCCAAGAGTACAAAAAAAAAAGAAGAAGAAAATGTGTCTAGGGGAGTCATCATTAAGACATCTAATCTACAAGGAAGTAACAAACTTATAAGTAACAGAGACCGAGGTAAAGAAATATTTCATCAGCAGTTTTTGGAAGTTACTATATCTTGATGTGAAAGATTTTGCCTTGGTTATGACTGACATGCGTAAGACTTGGCGTAGCATGACCTTCAGCGTATAAACCCGACAAAAAAAACTTAACAACAATTATTGGCCAAGGAACTTTAATGCTGTGGAAAAGGTGATACAAGATATCTGAAGAAGAAAAGTATTTTAAGGTCATCATATTGAAATCAAATTATTGTAAATAACGCCCCGTGGTGGGTGGTTGATAAGAACAAAGTTATGAAAAAGTAAGCTAGCAGCTATTTGATAGGGGGTATCTTGCGCTCAGAAAGACAGTTGCTATTTTGCTTTTTACCGCAATTTAGGACCTTGTGGCCAATGTTTATACTTACAAATTTTGTTTAATAATGACTATTTGTAAGAGATTGGCATTTGGTATGATTTACTCGTTTAAATAATTACTTTCTTTACTATATTCCATTTAAAAATTAACTAAGAAACAAAGTAAAAATTAATACTTATTTTGTTACGTGACGACATTAAAAGCTGGCCTGATCGCGAACAAGATTTTACAGATCCAGAAGAGCTGCTATAAGTCACAGGTTTTTCGTTGCTGCCTCAAAGTATAATTGAATTAAATGGGGAAATGGATTTGTTATTATCAATGATAATTTGCACCCAAGATCATATTTGTTCTTCCTCGTAATAAAAGATTTTTAACATCGAAGAGTGAGTGATGTTAAGATCTAGGATGTTATCAATTACACTGCATGACAAAAAAATGTTTTTTACTCTCTGACCGGCATTAAATTGAACATTTCTAACCAAGTTCCACTCACTGATTCCAAATCTGAAATCCGTTTTTCTCTAGCACGTCGGGGTATTTTTTTTATAGAAAATTCACATGAAAGTCACAAATTTCCTTGGAGAGAGCTTTTTTTCAAATATACAAAAGTTGATTCATGAAATACCAAAAGCCTATCAACCACATGCCACTTTTATTGAGCTATCTGCATATTAATAAGACTTTTGAAAATAAGATATTGCATTGCGAGCAATAAATATTACAAAAAATATTATACTCTGAAGCAATAGTCAAGAGAAGTAGTCTTCATCACACTAAGCTCTTCACCCTGAATGGTAATATTGGATACTTAAAATTACAATTTCGATATAGTTAAAAAAAAATAGCAATATAACGTAAACGGAAATTTAAGTAATGCTTGAAACTGAATTCATACTTCAAATTGTTGTCCAAACAATACAAAGTTGGAGTCAGAATAAAAAGTTCACATTTCAAAAAATCTTCGAGTTGCTCTGTTGTGTACAGCAGTTGTGTCTCGTTTTAAAAACCAGCAATAATCTCCAAGCATGGACTCGTCCCACCGGCCTTGATAGCGGTGCTCAAGCGTGAAGATGATTTGATGAAAGTGTTCACCATGCTCGTCACTTACAGCTCCAAGGTTATCTGGAAAGAAGTCTAGATGGGAGTGAATATGGTGGACTTTCTCTGACATTCTGCAGCCCATTTCCTTGAAACTGTACAACAGATTGGAAATTACTTCCTGGTAGTTACTTGCATGCTTGTTTCCAAGGAAGTTCTTCACAACAGACTCGATAGCAGTCCAGGCCTCTTTGCCCCTGAGAATAGTTTTGAACTGATCATCCAAAAGTAGCTGTCGGATTTGAGGTCCAACAAATATGCTAGCTTTGAGTTTTGCATCGCTAATGCGAGGGAATTTTTGCTGCAAGAATGTAAAGGCTTCTTCGCTTGTATCCATTGCCCGGACAAACTGTTATATCAGGCCGAGCTATATGTGCAGTGGGGATAAAAGAATATTTTGTTGATCAACCAGAGAAGGGTGTTGTACATTGTGCTCACCTGGTATGAAGCTTGATCGTCTCGGCCATACCTTCTGTCTGTAGTGCTTTTTATCTGCTCTGCTGTCCCATAGGCACAAAAAACAAGAGTGTTTTGTGTAACCCCCTTGTAATCCTAAGAGTAAGCTAGCATCTTTAAGATCACCACATATCTTCCACCGGTATTCTTCATACTTGATAGCGCTTAAATACTCATCCATAGCTTGGTATGCTTCTTTCATTCCAACTGCATGTGCAACTGGAATTGGTGGCTGCTCATTACCACTACACAGGAGGACAGCTTTAAGACTTACTAAAGATGCATCTATGAATAGCCTCCATTCTGTAGGATCGTAATGCAGTTCAAGGGTACGAAACAATCCCTGAACATCAGTTCAGTAATAGAGTAAATCAGTCTTTGCAAAGAAACTGGAGAATGTTGTATTCCTACTTCGAAATGAAGAGATCCGGGCATCTGGACCAAGAAGATTCCACTTTCTCAAACGTGACGCTAGTACTGCAGCACGCTGTTTGGAAAGCGCCAGATCCCTGGATAAATCGTTGAGCTCGGCTTGAGTGACAGGATGTGGCTCAGCTGTTGATGGTTTGTATGGACTGGATCCATCACTGCAACTTGTTGAAGGCTCGTCGCTGCCAGTAGATGAGTCGATCCGTTCTTTTGTAGATGATGGAACTTGAAGCTCGACACCGTGTAGTACTGGCAGGTGTACAGATGTAACATTTGGATACTGTACAGTAAGCTTTGATTTTTGGGAGTAGCCTTGAACTTTCGTTAAACAAAAGTAGCAATCAGACACATGGTTCAGCTGGTTCCCGCCATACAGCAGGCACAGCGAATGACATTTTTTTTATCCTCACCTCGTTTCCAAGCAAGTAATGTAATATAACAAGATGCACAACAGCTGAGGGGTGCCCACTGTTTATCCTGATCACCAACTGCACACTCAAAATAGTCACTATTAGCACTGTATACAGCTTGACTTCGAGGCTTGCGTTGTGATTTAAAAATGAATTTTCCACAAATGTAGCAAAAGCTATTAGGATTGTTTTTGCATCCTCTTCGAGGGGGCATTTTGTAGAGAATACAATATGCTTCTCACAGCGTAGTGAAGTATTACAGTATCCTTGAGATGAGAGGCTGGGAATGACAACCCAACCGAATCTGAATGACTTCATTTAGGAAATGAACAAAGCATTACCAGTAGCTTCATTTCTCAAGCAGGATTAATTCTTTCTTGTTTGAAGAGCAAATAGACAGCGGCCAAAGTCTGATTAAACAAAAGCCAATAGAGACTCATATCTGGAACAAAGATAGACTACATGTGACAATCTTTGCCTTGACCATAAAATTACGTAATGCAAAATATTATGAATTTATGAAATTACGTAATAAATACCCTAGGTATGAAAGTGGATTGACACTCTTTGCACTAAAATCCCTCTGTTTTAACAACAGTGCAACACAGAATGCTTGATTAACAATTCAGACATCCTGGAATCCCTTTATATGTATGTTTTTACACAACATCAACCTAGTTGATTAGCAATTTAAAAACCGTATTAAAAATTTTTTTTTAAATTAAATTTTAAAAATCTGGACGTGTTAGAAAAAAACTAAAACCAGTTGCGTGTTCAGCGCCCCAAACTGTACCGGAGAAATGATATTAAAGTATCTGGTAACAAAAGTGCTGTTGATCAGTGTTATGATTACTCTGGCTCGAAATATCGTTCAAAAATACTAAAACTTTCTTGTTGTGGTGCTTTATCGACCGACTGGGTTATCAAAACATTCGTGTAAAAACCTGACTGAAGTAATCGATAAAGAACTTTTACTTTCATAGAATGACAACAAAGATACTTACTCCTGGGGTATATATAGTAATTATTCCAATTCAAACAACCATGAAGACAAAAACGACTTCTTTACAAACTTGCTATAAACAACATGTATGTATGTATATATGTCACTAACATTCCGAAAGGTGAAAATATAGTCATCCTTGGTGACATAAAATACTCGTGTTACATTCTTTAGCCTTTGGAACCTCATAGGATTGGTTACTTCCACTTGTATGGTTTACTGCTGCTCCAGCTGTGCACTGAACTCAGTCCAGTTATTACAAACACCTTTTTTTACCAAAAGGCGGAGCCCAAAGTGACTTGGTTCCATCCTCAGTCTATGCATTGCATCCTACTTGACTTTAGTCTCTAGACGCAGTGATCTTAAAAATTTTTGCAAGCTCAAGACAATGCGTGGAGTAGAGTGTGACACACATCATCCAATGGTTTTTGCTACACTCTGAATTTCTGTTTGCTGTAATATTCGTTTCAGTGGGATCAAAGCACCAGAAACACTGAGTTTTCGAAGTTAAAGGATGTTACTTCTGGAAAGGCTTTGACATCAACTGGCCAAACAGTTTTCTCAGGTTGTGATTGGGAAAGATTCAAAGACATTATCTTTGAGAAGGGAGCTGGCACTCTGGAAATGAAGGTGACCAAGTATCGGGACTGGTTTCGTGATAACTGTGATCAATTGAGTACCACCCTTGATGAGAAAGGAAGAGCCGACAAAAACTTCTCAGCTCTTCATCTTCAAATAGGGCACATCATGCTGCCAATTTTCTTAATGTCAAAAGGAGTGTTCAGCAGAGGTTACAGTAAAATTAAGCATAAGTGGTGCTCAGATCTATGTCAACAAATGCAGTTGGCTTTCAACAGGAAAGACATGAAGACATTCTTGCCCTAACTCTGTTTTCACTGTATTTGACTGCGGTCCTATGGTATTCTTTTCATGACTGTGACATGGGAGTTTATTTCAAATTTAGAACAACTGGTAAAGTGTTCAACTTAGGAAATTCCAAGCCAAGACTCTTATAGGTGAAAATCTTGTTAGGGAGCTCCTGTATGCTGATGATTCTGATGTTGTTGCTCATTCTCTTAGTGACATGCAGTCTGTTATGAATCACTTTGCTGATGCATGTACTCGTTTTGGTATGACAATTAGCATTGATAAAACCAACGAATATGCCAGCACCTGGTGAGCTTTATGTGGAACAATACATTTTTGTTAATGGGAAAAGGCTTGAAGTTGTCAAGAATTTTGTTTACCTGGGCAGTGTTCTCAAATGATGGCTCCCTCGATTTTGAAGTCAAGAAGAGGTTCGGTAAAGCTTCCGGTTCCTTTGGCAAATTGGAAGATGTTTGATCTGATGATTCCACCCTAAAAACCAAACTTTCTGAAAGTGAGACCTGTGTTGGCCACCCAAATCAAGGTGCCTGGAGGATTTTACCACCATTGTCTCAGGCACATTCTTAGAATAAAATGGGAGATTCCTACCCCGACACTACTGTCTTGTCCAAAGCAAGCACTTAAGCATATTGTCAATAGTGATGAGACGCCAAATTCGCTGGGAAAGCCACTTAATAAAAATGGACGACTCCAGGCTCCCTGAACAATTGTTCTCTGGTGAAATGTCATATGGAAAAGAATCGTAGTGTAAACCACAGAAAAGGTCCAAGGAAAATGTTAAGGAGAACCGGAGAAGCATATGGAGATTGGTGAAGACAACTGGGAGAGGTGAACTGCTGATCGTGAGCATTGGAGAGAATTAATCCTTTAAAGTTGTATGAGGAGACCAGAATTTCTCTTGCTAAACTGAAAAGAATATGTAGGAGGCGTGAACATTTGCCAGCTGATTGGCCGTCTTTGGCTTTGTAAGGTGTGTGGTCAGTCTGTGTCGTCTGAGGCAGGACTGGTGAATCATCAGACACCTCATCAGACCACTAGACCCAGAATCATTTCTTTTGTGCCTCCAAGTGCTACTACTGCTGAATCTTCCGTTTACTCACTTCTATCCTGCTCAAAACTCTTCAAATCATCTGGTGGACTCAAGCAACACCTTGGGATTCATGGAGATAATAGTCCTGCTGGTGCCACCACGAGGGATTACTTGGAATGCCACGTCTGTCACAAACTGCGCAAGTCGCTTGCAGGTCTCATGTGCATGTTTGAATGTAAATATGAATTAAAGGACTGGTGTGGATGTGTGTTAAAACCACACGCATGTCCAAGCCTCGTATACAGCTTCTCCAAGTCAAATCCTTCCCTTGTGCATATAGTGAGTTCTGCTATGCTAATGGGGTCCTGGTGAAGGGTGAGTGTTCAGAGCCAGAAAACTGGCCCCCACTACCTTGTGGCATGAGGTTTCTATACCAAAGGCTGAGGGTGGGGAAACCCTGGTAGGAAGCTTCAGAGGAGCTCAAACCCTGCTGACTGTGGCATTGATGACCCACCAGCTTGTGAACTACGCTCTTGTGCCCAACCTAAGTCCCAGCCATGAGTTAATGGCATTAAGGGGTAGAAGGAGTTTCTATATGCCGTGGTGAAGGCAATCCTTGCAAGAGAGGAAAACTCTTATGTAAAATCTGCAGCAAAAACGACTACCGGTCCTCTTGCATCGGCTTGTCACTGGGTTATTGTTGTGGATACTTAGAGAGTAGCACTTGAGTGGTAAAAGCGCTTGTCGCTATAATCCAGTGATGTACAGATGTTACTAGAGCTCTTTATTATGTTTCTTGCATTTCACCTTATGGCGATGGAGGAGTGACGACGCCTACAGACTTGATCAGTTGAAGGTACACAGTCACAATTCTGCACACAGGCGACAGGAATCCTATTTTATCCGTGTTGTGTCTCTGTTACTGAGAAGCCCTCTTCAGGAAGGGCAGTGCTCGTCCAAAATCTTAGGGAAGTGCTAGAAAAGGTGCGCCAAAAATTGTCTATCACATTGTGACTGGTTAGTTTCCTGCAACTATAGATGATTCAATTTAAGAAGGGAGAAAACTAAACTTTATCGTCAAAAAGGAGTAAATCTCAGTCTATGATATTGGAATGTACGTAGTACTCTTGACAGTGTCATCCAACCTAGCAGAGCCCAGGACAACGCTTTTTTCTGCAGAACTAGAGATACTTTATATAGATATTGCTGTTCTCTCTGAAAAGAACGACATGACAGAGGTACCAGCCTATACTCTATTCTGGGTTGGTAGACCAAAGGGTGAATGTAGAGATTGGAATTGGCTTCACAATTAAAATATCTTTGGTTAATGCTGTAGGATTTCCTCCCAGCATCTGTGATCGTATCATGAGACTTCGTGGTTCTCTTTCACACAACACATTTATCGCTATTCTTTCGATCTATGCACCAAAGTTTCAAGCAAATGGAAACGACATCATATGTTTCCATGTACCTCTTCGCTCTGTTATTGCATCTACTCCAATTAATGAAAAAATAGTAATACTTAATAAGTTCAATACCCATTTTGGGAAAGATAATGCCAGTTGGATAGCTCTTGGCTGCTATTTAATTGATACCATGAATGATAGCGGTATCCTGCTGCTAGAGTCTCTGCAACCCTTTTTTCACCGTAAACTGAAGCACAAAGTTACTTAGGGACATCCACGGTCAAAATATTGTCACCTTATTGACTTGATCATAACTCGAAAAAAATACCTTTGACATGCATATACTGTTGATGTCAAGGGCAGTGATGAATGCGACACTGACCTTACGTCTATGAGAGGAAAGTTTATTTTACGAGGTTGTAAGGAAGTTAATATAGTGGCGTCAAGATGAATGCGACACAAGTCTATGAGAGGAAAGTTTAATTTACGAGGTTGTAAGGAAGTTAATATAGTGGCGTCAAGATGAATGCAACACAAGTCTATGAGAGGAAAGTTTAATTTACGAGGTTGTAAGGAAGTTAATATAGTGGCGTCAAGATGAATGCGACACAAGTCTAGGAGAGGAAAGTTTAATTTACGAGGTTGTAAGGAAGTTAATATAGTGGCGTCAAGATGAATGCGACACAAGTCTATGAGAGGAAAGTTTAATTTACGAGGTGTAAGGAAGTAATATAGTTGCGTAAAGATGAATGCAACACAAGTCTATGAGAGGAAAGTTTAATTTACGAGGTTGTAAGGAAGTTAATATAGTGGCGTCAAGATGAATGCGACACAAGTCTATGAGAGGAAAGTTTAATTTACGAGGTTGTAAGGAAGTTAATATAGTGGCGTCAAGATGAATGCGACACAAGTCTATGAGAGGAAAGTTTAATTTACGAGATTGTGAGGAAGTTAATATAGTAAGGTCAAAGTGGCTGACTTTCAAAGGGTGTGGTGGAAAAGCTTGATATTCTTGTGTTTGATAGCGTGTAGAATAATTATAAGACTTTATTCTGTTAAAGCTGACGTCCCTGGCTTCAAAGGGAAAAAGGACAGTGACTAGTTTGATGACAACAGTATAAAAATTAAACAAATGGTGATGAACAAAGAGGCTATCTTTTACTTCGTCAAAGTCTTGATTAAACGACTAATTTTCAGTAGCACAAAGAGATCCAAGTCACATTGCAAAGAGAGCTACGAAAAAAGAAAATTCAATGGTAAATAAATATGACAGCGGATCCAAAGAGGGTTTGTTACAAAAAAATTGAAGAAATTTTATGAACTTCTACGTCAAGTATTTGGACCTTCTGCCACTTTGGTATCTTTCTTGATCTCAGAAGATGGTTCTACTCTCCTGAAGGATCCAAAAATGTCCTGAACGATCCAAATGTTAGGAACACTTTACTGATATGTTCCACAATCCCTCAGCAGTGGATGCTGTTGCGATTCATAGTCTCTCCTGTAATGGATCGTTTGCCTAATCTGGATGAGGTGCAGATAACTATCACTCAAGTCAGTAGCAGCAAAGCACCTAGTTTAGGTGGTCTTCCGGTGGTACTACTTAAAATTTAAAGTGTGGATACTGCTGATGCTATCCTTAGTTTTGTTAAAGAGATCTGGCCAGGTGTTCCTGTTCCGCAGAATCGGATCGATGGTGTCTTGATGACCTTGTTTAGAGGAAAGGAAAAGAATGTTTGTGACTACTACCATGGGATCGCGCTCTAGGAAGCTGTCGGGAAGGTTCTTTTACAACGTCTATTAAACAGGCTATTGAAAGATGTCTGCTATTACGGAGTCACAGGTCTGGTAGAGGGACTACTGGTATAATTTTTTCGGCTAGGTAATTTCAGCAGAAATGCAATGAACTGCAGATGTCACTTCATCAAGTGTTTGTGGAACTGGCCAAGGCATTCGACAATGTCAATATGGATGCTCTCTGGTCGATTTTACAGAAATTAGGTTGTCTTCCAACCTTTATTAGAATATTCAAGGAACTGCGCAGGAACATGAAAGGTTGTGTCTCCTTAAATAGAAAGTTGTTTGATAAAATTCCAGTTAACAAGGGTGTCAAACAAGGTGATATACCTGCACCGACTCTTTTCTGTATGTTCATTCTCACACCAGGCAAATCACACGTAGGACCGAGCATTATGGTCAATGGCGCTAGGCTAAGAGTAGTTGGTTCGTTTGTCTACCTCGGCAGTGCTTTATCAAGGGACGGCTCTTTGGAATTTGAAATCAAAAGAAGAATCCAGAAGATCGCTGTAGATTTTCATGAGTTGGAGAGAGGAGAGTGTGGTCTGACCGTGGTATAACAAACAAGACAAAGATCTGTGTTTACAAGACCTGTGTTCTAACTACACTCATATATTCATCGGATACATGGACGTTGCATCAAAGGCAAGAGGTAAAAGGATTGTACGAAGAACTATTTGTAAGACTCGCAAATCAACATTGACAGGTGAAAGAACTCACATTGGTGAGGCCAGAGTGGAGAAAATTGTATGTCAAAGATGTGATGCTATCAAGGAAAGAAAGCAGGTCCACGGCGATCTAAAGCGAGAGTTTACAAAAGTTTATCTAATTGCCTTGACCATGACACAAAGAACTTGGAATGCAGCACTTTTTAGGAAGTGCTTCTGTCAAAGCTGGATGTATAAAGCACCCTCAGCTACATCGAAGTCGTGGGTGAGTTAACGTAGTACTTACTACGTCAGACCAAACAACCTGTGTAATATATAGGAAAATGTTCAAGTCCACTTTAGGCTTAAAAAGACACATGCTGTCTATAAGAACACTTTTTAGCCTTCAGAAGTCAATATAGTAAAAATCACTCCATTTATGCGTTACATCTGCTTCAAAGTGTGCAAATCTAACCAGGACTGCAAAGTCACCTCAGATGACATATACGACAAAATGGAGAGTACTCAAGATTACAGCGATCACCTGGAAAGATCCACCAATCATTATGTATATATATATGCATGTATTTATGTATATAAGTAGTGCTCGAGGACTGGTGTGGATATGTATTAAAAGCACATAAATGTCTTAGCGGAGTACAGAGCTTCTCCCAGTCAAATCATCCCCACGTGCACGTCGTGAGCACTCCTTGGCTAACGGGGCTCTGGTCGTTGGCGAGTGTTCAGCGCCGTAGACCTGAACCTCCACTGCATTGTGGAATAGGTTCCTTAACCAAAGGCTAAGGTTTAAGAGAAACCTTATTAAATTTGCTACTGTTGTTTGCCTATTATACGCAGACCTAATTGTTGTACCATGAACAAATGCAGCCAACTGAGAAGCACGTGCCAGTGCGCAAATCAATACTTATTATCAAACAATTTTGAATCATTCAGTGAAAATAAAGTACTAAAGCCCTCTTAAAACAATTAAATATTGCTATCTAATTGAATAACATATATGCATATACATTATACATATAATACATATATATATATATATGGCAGGTAAAACATAAGGTAAAACACGAAAAATAAGACCTTTTGTANCTTAACCAAAGGCTAAGGTTTAAGAGAAACCTCCAGAGGAGCTTAGGCCGTGTCAGCTCAGGCACGCATGACCCACTGGCGTGTGTAGTATGTTCTGGTGACCAGCAACCTCAGCCCCAGCCATGGGTCAAATGGCATAGTGGGTAGAATTACCTCCTGTAAACCGTGGTGAAGGTAGCCATTCTAGGAGAAGCACACCTCTAATATCAAAGGCAAGCAAAGTGTAATGTAACAATTTCAGACATCACCTCTCATAGGTATGTACTGTTCTAGCATGTGGATGCCATTTCGCCTTCTTTGTTGTGGTCGGGAGAGGTACAAACTACATGATACTAAAACCTGCAGACAAAGCAGTTTGGTGGCCATCCCGCTATTGCCTGTCGCCCGCTATATGGCCACTGAGTCCTAGAGAATGGTATAAGTGTTGTACAAGCCTATATCACTTAAACCCTTTGATGTACAGATGTCTCTTGACTTGTTATTGAGATTGTTATTCTCTTTACTGAAAGTCCTATGGGGATGGATGAGGGGTGACGTGTCGCCTATGTACATAGGGGACAGGAATCTTATCTTAACATCGTTGTGGGGTATTACTGTGACAGGGCCATACTCCGGTGGAGGTTCTAGTGACTGAGCAGCCCTTTTTAGGGATAGCACTGCTCACCCTAATTCTTGGGAAGGTGCTAGAAAAGGTGCATGAAACATTACCAGTCATATCAACACTGGTTGGCAGCCTGCGGCTCACGGTGGCTCATTTTAGAGCAAGATGACAAAACATGGAAGAAACATTAAAACATTTTCAAAAGATCGAGTGAAACTCAATGTTTATTCTTGAAATGTAAGGACCTTACTGGACCAAAAAGTCTCTACTCTATTAATATAATATATATATATATATACATCTCACTGCAGTTCTGCATTAACTTGTCATGTTTCAAGTGTTCTGCTTTTCTTCATTGCACAATTTGCTACTGTTGTTTGCCTATTATACGCAGACCTAATTGTTGTACCATGAACAAATGCAGCCAACTGAGAAGCACGTGCCAGTGCGCAAATCAATACTTATTATCAAACAATTTTGAATCATTCAGTGAAAATAAAGTACTAAAGCCCTCTTAAAACAATTAAATATTGCTATCTAATTGAATAACATATATGCATATACATTATACATATAATACATATATATATATATGGCAGGTAAAACATAAGGTAAAACACGAAAAATAAGACCTTTTGTATATATATATATATATATATATATCCAATTGAATAACATATATATGTATACATATTGGCCAAAGATGGAACTGGCTGACAAGATGACAATAATGGGACAATCCATACATGAACTATCCACACCACAACACAAAGGACAACACAACGAAAAACATAAGAATGAACTATCCGCAGAGAGAAAGAAAAATAATGATGTATGAAGGATAGAACTATGGTGAAGCGTGATGAAAAATGTTAAATGATAGATGACTAAGAATAATGATTAAGACGACGATAATGACTTAGAATAAAATAGATATTATGGATCATCAGTCGATTACCATGTCAACCATTTCGGGCATTAAAAATCAAAATGGACATACAGACATGGCTGC